>VYXB01009028.1:13916-28295 GCA_013397135.1 Pachyramphus minor | reverse complement strand
AGACCACCAGGGGCTCCCGTAATCCTAATACCTACTGTAAATTTAGTATTCCTTGCAAGTAATCTTTGCTCCATAAAAAGCCATAGAAATAGTTTAATCGCTGAATTCAAACATGAAGCAGCCAGAAGGTATAGTTATACATGTAATTTCTTTCACCTGGAGACAGAATATTTCCTTACTCTTGACTGAATATATTCAAAAATCTTTCTGATGCCATGTTTATACTTAATATTGTACTAAATTATATTTGACTTGTTAATTTCAACCTGTAGAGCAGCATTCTGAAGATTATATAGACTTACAGCTACTGACTGCTGATAAAGTGTGGGGTATGCAGCTGTCAAAACTTCATTTCACTCTTTGTCGTACACTGAGCTTTTTGCCTAATCTCTTTGTTTCTACACGACAAAAGATACTCTTCAATTAAAGGTATCTTGTGAAGATTATACTGTTCTATGTTCACACTGAGCATTTAAAGATGCACCAGAAATTTAAGGATTTCTGCTGCTAATACATAAAAATTATTTTAACCAAAAATATGTAATGAAATCAGATCACATATAAAGAGAAAAAACCAGTTCATCCTTACTTTCCAATCAAAATAAAAACAACAGGGAAAGTAAATACCAGGAAATCCTTGGATAATAAATGCCTGGGGATGTACATGTCTATCACAATTTACCCTGTTGTTTATGCTGTTGTCAAACTCTAATTTTTGTAATATTCTGGTTTTAGTAATTACTATTACAGTGAATGATACAAGTAAACAAGGGTCTCTGTATAACCTCTTTCCAGTGTTGATGCTGATCTGGAAAACCTTAAGTTTTTGTGAGTTTTGTTTTGTTCTGTTTTTTTAAAAGTGCCATCAAGAAATTTTGCTGAGTTGTCTGTTCTTATACTCTGCATTCATTCATCACTAATTTTCTGACTTATAAAGTTGTTCAATTTTTGGGGTCAGAAAAAAGGCTGTAGATTTTTTGTTACTGAAAGTCTGGATGATTACTAGATATATAAAGTAACCAGAGGTCGATACCCTCTGTTATGAAAAGAAGCAGAACAGAAACATTTGGAGATTTTTCTGTTGGGAACTTTTCTCCATAGTGATCTTTTAAAAAATGTGACATACTGAGGAAGGATTTCACCTCAGTGGCTTCCACTTTCTATAACAACCACATGTGATGAGTTGAAACCAGATGGCAGCTAAACCTTCAACCAGTCACTCACTCCCCCCTCCGCAGTGGGATGTAGGAAGAGAACTGGAAAAGTGAAAGTGAAAAAAGCTCATGAGATGAAGACATTTTAATAAGTGAAGAAAGAGAAGCAGGGGGGAAAGAACTGACAGGCGATCAGCCACCAGACTGATCCCAACCAGTCTGCAAGAAGTGGTTAGTTTGGTAAAACTGTCCCAGTTTTGCTGTTGAACACAATACTATACTATATGGAGTATCCCTTTTGTTTATTTAGGTCAGCTCTCTCAGTATCTTATCCATTCCTAGCCTACATATTCAGGGGTAGCTTGAGACACAGAGAAGGCCACAGGAGCCCAGTTCAACTGCAGTGATAGAAGTGATGAATAAGTATGAACATTTGATCACACTGAAGTGTGTGAGTGCATCTGCAAACACATGTGTAATTACATTTAATTGTTTTTCTTCTTAGTCCTTAATGTACAATAAGTAAATTTAAATATTTTTTATTGAAAGTAGGTCTGCATTTAGAATAGGGTGGAAACAGATGAAAATAGTATTTAATGTGACAAATAATAACTTATTACAATTGGAAAAAATCAGTTTTGATTTTTTAGAAGATTGTTAACTAGTAATAAACATTCTAAAGAATAGATAATACTCTGTTTGGAGTAATGTGGCAGGGTGGAAATTAAACTATTTTAATAAGTCTGATGACTGCTGATACCTTCTATGAAGACATAGAAGATTATGGTGGGCTAGAGGCACATTGTCAAGCAAATGTGTTCCTACAAGATCCTAAAACTCCACTAGCTAGGGTGCAAATGTGTAAACAGTATGAATTTCAGGAACTGAACAATAGGTGTTATGGCCAGCCTTCGCGAACGAAGATCTGTGGAAGGTCTTTGTACGCCTTCCAGCCTGCGCATTGGATTTATTTTAGGTGGGACACAGTGCGCGCAGAACTGAGCCCACCCTTTAATCCTAAGGTTCATCTGCCGGGGCCAAGCGAGCTTGGACAGTGGCAGCGAGGTCCTCAGGACGTAGGTGGATTGCCTTACAGGGCTGACGGGCTCCACCTGCCCGGGGAGTGTCCCCGACCGGGAATCGAACCCGGGCCTCGGCAGTTACAGTGCCGTGTCCTTAACCACTAGACCACCAGGGGCTCATCGAGGTGTTATGGTACAAAGAAACAAACTCATGTTTCTAGCTTGGAGCAGTGCTATGCAAGGAACAGACTTGTGAAGGAAGATTCTAAGGGGAAGTATTAAAGAACTTAAGAACTAATATGGAAGACACAGTTGACAAAGTATATATATATATATATAGCAATGTATGTTACAAATAATTTATTTTCTGGTAATTTTAACCGGGCAAATTCAGAAAATCATCCAGTTGTGTGGTGATTTGGATTTTTACATTTTGGTTGGTTGGTTTTGTTTGTTTCTTTGGTTTTGGTTGTTTTGGATTTTTTTTAACAAAGAAGATCATCCTATAAAAACTAAGTTATATTGATTAAAGAAACAGTAACTAATTTGTAGAAGTCACTGGCATTTTTAGTACAAAATGTTAAACATTGGCCCACTTCCAACAGGCTTTTTAATCAATTAATTTAATTAAAATAATGACTGTAAGGGTAATGAAAAGCCAAAAGTAATTGAGGATGACTAATCAAAAAAATAACCTTCTGAAATGGCGGTGTTTTACGTGGCAAATAAATTCTTCGATTTTTTTTCCCCAGGATAAACAGTAGAAGCATCTGAACTCCTTTACTGGAGTGAAATAACAAATCAGTAAGAGTCGCTTTGTGAAACACTAGCAAATACAAGGCAGGTCAGAAGTTAAGCTGTCTGCATTGAAAGGCTGAAAGCATTTTAAGCTGAATACAAATGTAGGGAACTTTGTATTAACTTGGTGGAATTGGTAGCATTTGAGAGCCTAAGCAGACAGAGTTGAACAAAGATAGAAAGATAGACAAAAACGGCATCAGAAAAAAGAGACATTAGCAGCTGAGGAGAGAGATTGGAAGTTTTTTGGGAAAAAATAATTACAGTGGTTGACAAAAGACCTGTAACTATGAACAGAAAAATTCCTTTTGTTCTTTGCTTTATTCTGCTTTGAGGAAAAGAATGAAGAAACAGGACTGGCTGAAACATCAAGTTTTCATCCTCACAGAAATGTCAAACATCCCAAAAAATTGTTAACTGCTTGTGTGTCCTAGTTAGAAAAGCTGGGACCAGTTCATCATTGTGTGGGTGTAACCTAAACTGTGTATTCTACACCCTCTATGCCATTTCCCAGAAGCTACAGACTACCTGCAGCAGCTGCCCAGAGCACACCTGACCCTCAGGCTATGAGCTGGGTGTTAAGAGGCCTGTGACATAAGAAGATGTTCCTGTCCTCACTCCCAGCACACCCATTCACTCCCTGTGGAACTCCCTGCCCTGGGAAAGGGGCTGGACATTCCAGCCTGAACCTGAAGATGCATAATCTTGGGGGTCTGGGGACTTCGAATTCCAATCGTGGGATCCAGAGAAGGACCAGAGCCTCGACCGGACTGGGACCACCACTCTCAGCTGGACTGCAGCCACCACTTCCAGCCGGACTGCAACCATCGCTGGCATCAGCAGCTTTTGGACTCAGAGGGGCCCACGTGGGGTTCAGTGTGGAGGCTGACGAACACCATTCTGTTCGTGCCCCAGGGTGCCAGGTTTTTGTGGGTTAAAACCAATTGTTCACCTATAAAATTGTATTTATTATATTATTGTTATTAAAAATTGTCATTCTGACTTTTAATCTCCTTGTTGGGTTTATTTCTCCTGTTGGTTTACCTTTAAACCAGCACATTGAGATACATGGCAATTTTTTAGTATAATTTCTTATGAATTTTCATTTCTTAAGATTTTTTTTCCTTAAGGATTATCTTTCTTCAGATATATTTAAGTTGTATTATATTGTAATATGTGTTATTACAGTATATCATATGTATGAACAATTTTAAATAATTCTATGTGAAAGTAAATATATAAACCCCCCAAATTATGTATACAGTGGTTTTTATTATGTATACAGTGGTTTTTAGGTTGTTGTGTAAACAAGTGTTTAAATAGGCAATTTTGAAAAGGAGAAACAATTTTTAACCTGTGAAATTTTTACTTTCATTAATGGCAAGAAAACTGATTAATGCTGAGTTAGCTGCTGCTAAATTTTTATCTTATAGCAATTAGCAGTTAAGAGAGACAAGGAATGAGTTTTAGGATATATAGCTTGGTTTCATGAATAATACAGAAAATTATGCAGTAAGTATAGAAGTTTCTTAGGCTTTTATGCCTAAGCTCATTTAGGATTAAAAATGTAACCAGATTCAATGGAACTCAACTTTGAGGGAGAATCTTGCACCTAACTTAAGACTTTGGCACTTATTCTTCTGCTGTTTAAAATGTCTGAACCACAAAAAGGTTGTATATGTGAATACTTACCAACTTTGGAAAGGATAATGCTTTAGTTTAAAGTAGGAGTTACCTTATATGCAAAAATTCTTCAATGAGAATGAGTTAACATCACATGAAGGAGGAGATGTCCTCAAACTCTTTGTGTTTGACCAGGCTGCCAGTGCTCCAGGAAAGCTGAGACCCTTGTACCCAACCAGTCTGTTGGTGCCCTGGGACTTTCCACTGAAATATCTATTAGATCCAGGAGGCCAGTTTGACTAATTTGCTCAAGGTCACATGACAACAACACTTTTGGGTCTCTCCACACTTTTATTCCAGTGTGTTACCCGCTGCTGGAGACTGCTACTGTCCCTGATGGACTCACACTAACAGTTTATAAAATAAAAGTCTTCATAACAAAATTGTGACGGATTAAGTTTCAAGGATTGTTCTGACTGCAAAACCATAACCAAAGCAATATATTAATAAACTCTCATTTCTAATAAACGCTAGTTTGAGATTAATCCTTCAACAGGCACAGAGTATGGTTATTACCCAATCAGTGTCCCTATGGGGTAGAAGACATGTTCAGCCCACCAACTGATCCCTGACTTCCATCCACTCTTAACTTGCTTTTATACTATTTCTTACAATTTAGGTGGAGCATGAGTGACTGTAGTCATACATCATGCTCAATGAGGAATGGTCATACCTTGGAAGTGCTAATTTTGGGATGGAGGGTTTCCAAATGAGGTAACTCTGGATGGAGGTGAGTGCCAGTATTATGATTGAAGAGAGTGATTTTGCCACACTTTCTGTTTCAACAGTAAGACATCCTATTTCATCTCCCTTGGTTGCAGATGCTTATCAGGTAAAAGTATTGCTGAGTTTCCTCCTCCACAAGGATTTCAACAGAGCCAGGCCACAGTGTCTCCACTCTGCTGCACCTTCCACTTCATCCCCCCTTAGCATGTACTGTGTGTGGGAAGTCAGACATGCTGACTTTACTCCAGCCAGGGAGTAGCAAACACATTTCCCCGTGTAGTTTCTGAACTGTTATATAACTATGTCTATAACTTTCCACTCCACTCTATCATCTGTTTCATCCCCCCTTTTAATGTGTGTTGTATGCATGCTTACTGTGATTTCCTCTCCTAAAATGTAACTTTCTGGTTTACTTTAATTTTACCCCCACTCATTTTGCCACAGTGTTCCCACACCCTTTCTACAGCTTTTTGAAGAGGTCTGTGTCAGTCATAACACTTTATTTAGGAAAAAGCTTATGCATTATTTACACCTAATTTTTGCAGGATAGTATGTGTTTTCATCCTTGGGGTTGTTCACGTCATCCAGCTTGTTTTGTTGTTGAATGGCCATGGCATATTGATACATTTACTTTGTAAGTATAAAGAGGATTCCTAAACCAATTTCTGAGATTTGTATTTCTCTAGATGGGAAAAAAAGAGGTGTCTGATGGTCTTTTTGATCAGTTTGAACAGATAAAGTGGATGAGTATTTAATATATTTTAATACAAGGTGGAAAAAAAACCCCCAAACCATGAAAAAATCCAAACCAAAAGACTGATATTTTAAGAGAATTGTCAGAGAACAATTCAGGGCAAACATTCAATTTATAATTTATTTCCTCTACCATAAATTCATCTAACAGTGGGAAAGTTTTTCTAGGGGTTTTTTTCAGATTCATAGGGGTTTTTCTACATGTTAAAAATATAAAAAACTTTTACAAATGTATTAGAAGTAGCCAGTGTCCGACTTATAGCACAGTGCAGTTCTTGAATATAATAACAATCAGGTTTTTCTCACTATGGTGGTCTTCTTGGAGATGTATTAAAAAATTTTGATTGTAGGATAATTTTCCCTTCAGGAAGAGGGTGCTTACTTTTTTTTTTTTTTCTTTTCCTATCTCTATTATGTTTATATAATTTTTAAAACTCCCTGTTTAAATTTCATAGTATGCTTTTGTTCCCCCTCCCCCCTTTTATTCTTTATAAATGTAGACACCCTGAGAAGTATGTCAGGTAAGCATAATGAGCTGCAGCCTTGAAAATGTACAGTTCAATGAGTCTGACAATCAGCATGATGAGGCTCTGGTAACATATGTATAACATATGTTCTTCCTACCTAACACCAATCTTTCTGCCATAAAAACTTTATAAAATGCAATTTTCCTTTCAATAGTGAATTGCTACATAGCTACTAAGTTTAGATATTATAGTCTACTTTTTGAGTCCTGCTTAGTAAAATCTTGTCATTCTTTGAGGTGAGAGGTCTGGAGCTGGTTTCTTACGGCCAAATTTTACTTGCAAATGTAAAATGAGATTTCTCTTACAAACTGAATGTTAGTTCAGAAATTTGTATTTACAAATAATAGCTTCTTGCTGTTCCGAAGAGAAGATAGGGGGCCTGTATCACTAACAATTACTACTTCTTTTGTGAAGTGGACACACCTAAAGTCAGAAAGATGGGAGGATTTGTCACAGAAATCAAGAAATGAGTATTTGATTTATACATTAACTTTATCTGTCATTTTCACTGACTTTTTATGATCTTCCCTAAATTGTTTCCAGTGATGTCACACAAATCGTGAATCTGTTTTAATGGCAGTTCTTGGAACTGATGCCAGGAATACTGGAAAGAGAAAGCAAAAACCACTTGAATTTATTTTTTTTAAATTTTAACTGATAGTAGTCATTATAGTACTAAGAGATCTCTGGATGTAAGGATTCAGTGTATGTGTGTCAAGAAAGAGATAAAGAAACAGTCTTTTGCTGAAAGACTAAGGAAAAAACTGGAAAGATAATTTGGTCACATTAACTACTTTATAACAAAGTTGAAGGAAACAATATTTGAAATTATTCCTTTAGATATGAGGTAATTAGTAATAAGTACTTTTTTTTTCTTTTTTTTTTTACTATTGTTTAAGGACAATTTATTTGCAATGTTTTGGCTCTGATTTCTGCTTAAGGGCCATTGTTTTGAAAAATGAACATTATCTTTTAGAATACTCTTAAAATCATCTTTTACTTCAAAATACTGTAACACTTTATTTTCCTCCTTCAGAACATTGTTAAGTCAAATCCTGAGTTTACAATCTGAATGTGGATGTGAGTCTTTTTTAGAGGTAGTGTGATACTTTAATTTCTAACATCATCCGAGGTCTTCCCAGAATGTTTCTTTAAAAAACTTATAAATTTCTGGAGAAAACAAAATTTTTATGCTCATATACGGTACTCATTGTAATTCTGAATGTGGGCATTATCTTACATTCTCTCTCCCAGACTCAGAAGTATCTATTACAGTCTCTACTTAAAGGGATAAAACATGACATATTTAAGAGGACATCCAAATAACCAACTTGGAAATTCAAGCATATACAGAAGCAGGCAGCTGCAAGCTTAAATATAAATTTAAGTAGCAAATTGTGAGCTTATAATTTTTCTTTGGAAACTCTCAATTTGAAAATCAGCCTCACTATCAAAAAGTAATATGAACAAAGGAGCCATCCTTTTTGTTTCCCCTTTTTTTTATTTTCTTTTTTTCCAAATCATACAAACAGTATACAGAGAAATGAGAAGAGACAAACTGCTGAAAAAGCCTTTAACCTTCACTTTTCAAAACCATTTTTCATTCCTCAAAACAGGAATTAATGAGGACTTAATAGGCTTGTTTCTGGCTAATACTGTATGGCTAATACCTCAGACAAAATGCAGCACACTAGTTTCTACTGAAGTTTTATGGATTAGAATTGCACATAATGAGATCTTTCTCTAACATCACTTTTTATAAGTCAGCACATTTAATGCAAACAAGTCTGTGTACTGAAGAACATATGATTCATGAAAGAATGTTTGTATCCAAAACAACACCTTTTATAATAAACCAATAAAGAACAGAAATTTATTTTTGTTGTCATAACCATCATGTATATTTGAGTCTTCATATGTTGCCTTACTAGCATGAAAATTCACTTCCCCGTAAACAATTGTGATCTACATGAAACATCTGAAACTAAGAAAAAAGAATACTGAATGTCAGAAAGGTAATAAAAAAATAACACAAAATTTGTTGACAGCATGTGGTTGTGTGTACTGAAAAAAAATGAAACTGATTCTGCTATTATACTGACCAAAAGTTTGAGCTGTACTGGGCAGATGTCTGGAAACCTTTTTTAAATTCAAAGCCCAAACCAGTAATATTCTATTAAAATCCATCAGCTTTTACTTAAGTTTTTCTTGATGAATTAGAAGTCATATATATGAACAACTAACTGTCTTCTACATGTGCTAATTTAGAATGTGCTAAATATAGATTTAATATGTATAGTTTTATAACTGAACCAAGAGAATCTATTCAGTTTTGGCAAACATCTCTAAAAACACCAGATCATTCAACACACAGCAAAAAATCGACATGCATTAAAAAATCTTTTAGAATGAACGAATGCACTGAGCCAGACACTTGTTAAAAGGCAAGTGATAGCCATATGCAGATTGAGGGAGAGGTATTGGAAGGAGGTGGAGCATATTTTGAGTTTCTCCTTCCTTCATAAATCTACATAACAGTGAGGTTATGAAAAAAATCAAGGTAAATGACTCTGGAGGACAAAACACTACCTAAAGGCAATACACATAAAAGATAGACACTCCATAAAATATAACTATAATACTTTCTAACTTACAATCAATCATAAAATAACTGTTGCCATAAATGTCTTTGAAATTATGAATTGTCTGGAACTGAGCAACTGTAGAAATCCCAACATGTGTAAGAAACCAGTAATTTCCAAGTGTAAAAGAAAGAGTTGCCAAACAAACCAATATTATCTACCCTGGATAATAGTTAAATGAGTAAGGAAATTGAAAGATTTTTTCAATTTTAAGATAAACACATAACTAAATGTGTAATCAAGGAGGAAACAGTTTGTGACCTGTTGAGCCTCTTGAATCCACACAAGTCGATGAGACTGGATGGGATCCATCCTAGGGTGATGAGGGAGCTGGCAGAAGAGCTCACCAAGCCGCTCTCCATCATTTACCAACAGTCCTGGCTCACTGGGGAGGTCCCAGATAATTGGAAGCTGGCAAATGTCACAGTGGTCCACAAAAAAGGGCTGGAAGGAGGACCTGGGAAACTCCAGGTCTGTCAGCCTGACCTCAGTGCCTGGCAAGGTTATGGAGCAGATCACCCTAAGTGCAATCACACAGCACCTACAGGATGGACAAGGGATCAGACCCAGCCAGCACAGGTTTAGGAAGTGCAGGCCCTGTCTGACCAACCTGATCTCCTTTTATGATCAGGTGACCCACCTGGTGGATGAGGGGCAGGCTGTGGATGTGTCTATCGGCACTTCAGCAAAGCCTTTGACACCATCTCCCACAGCACGCTCATGGAAAAGCTGCAGCCCACGGCTTGGACAGGGACACTCCACTCTGCGCTGGGTTAGGAACTGGCTGGAGGATCGGGCCTAGAGAGTGCTGGTGAACAGTGCTGCATCCAGTTGGGATCTGGTCACTAGTGGTGTCCCCCAGGGATCAGTGTTGGGTCCAGTCCTGTTTAACATCTTTATTGATGATTTAGATGAGGGGATTGAGCCCACCATCACTAAATTTGCAGACGACAACAAGTTGGGTCAGCGTGTCAATCTGGAAGGCTGGAGGGCTCTGCAGAGGGACCTGGACAGACTGGAGAGTTGGGCTGGTTCCAACAGGATCAACAAGGTTCAACAAGGCCAAGTGCCGGGTCCTGCACTTTGGTCACAACAACTCCCTGCAGCGCTACAGGTTGGGCACAGAGTGGGGAGAGAGCAGCCAGGCAGGAAGGGACCTGGGAGTCTGGAGTGACAGGAGGTTGAAGATGAGCCAGAGCGTGCCCAAGTGACCAAGAGGGTCAGTGGATCCTAGCTTGGATCAGGAACAGTGTGACAGCAGGAGCAGGGAAGTGATTCTGCCTCTGTACTCGGCACTGGTGAGGCCACGCCTGGAGTGTTGTGTCCAGTTCTGGGCCTCTCAGTTCAGGAAGGACATTGAAGTGCTGGTGCAGGTCCAGAGAAGAACAACAAGGCTGGTGAAGGAAGTGGAGCACAAGTGCTGTGAGGAGAGGCTGAGGGAGCTGGGGTTGTTTAGCCTGGAGAAGAGGAGGCTCAGCGGAGACCTCATCACTCTCTACAACTCCCTGAAAGGAGGTTGTAGCCAGGTGGGTGTTGGTCTCTTCTCCCCGGCAACCAGCAATAAGACGGGGGAGGTTTAGATTAGATATTAGGAAGAAATTCTTTACAGAGAGGATAATCAGACATTGGAATGGGCTACCCAGAGAGGTGGTGGATTCTCTGACCCTGGAGGTGTTCAAGAAGACAGTGGATGTGGCACTCAGTGCCATGATCTAGTAACTGCAGTGGTAGTGGATCAAGGGTTGGACTTGATGATCTCAGAGGTCCTTTCCAACCCATCTGATTCTATGATTCTATGATTCTGCGATTCTATAAATTTAATTAATTTAAAAAAATTGATATTTATTGATCTCTATCTGTAGCATAGTCATATTTCCTGTAAGTATTCCATCATGCGATTATAACACAAGGAACCCATGTTTGTTGTGTCACCAATAAAAACATCGACACTCAACACAGAAGGGCTGAAAGTTACTTAGAATATGTAATTGAAACAACATTTAATTTGCTGATGTTTCCACCAAGACTAGTTTTATCTTTTTTTTTTTCTATAACAGAAAGACCAATGGTCTCAATTAAATAGCTCAGACTTATGCAATATGACATTATTTCTATAACTTGACACAGCACATATTTTTCAATATGCAGAGAAAAATTGGTAAAGAGATCTTATTTTTCCTATGTAGTTGGTTTAATCTGTCGTAAAAAATTGGAATAAGAGCAGAATTCAAGAAGTAAAATTCAAGAGGCTTGCTTTTCTTCAGACTCTGTCTTGGTCACTTTAGACAGCCCTTTCTCACAAAACTGAGAAATTTACTGCCTTTTCAATGTCTTGCAAAGCTTACGGCATGCATAATATACATGTGTAAGAGTACCATTTGCTGATTTAAAAAGATTTAATGGAAAAGCATACTGTATTACCTAAGCCTCAAGGCCATTCTAATACTATGCAATTTTTCTTTCAACAGCCAAGATACTATTGCCTATGCAATATTACTCTTAGCAGCCAGGACACTGTAACTTTTAAGTGTTATGTGACACACAGCTGTTTAGACTCCCAAGAGCTCACAGTTTGTTCACACAAGAAATTGTGGCTGTGAAGCCAGGAGAAGCAAAATCCACATTACATTTTACTTGGATGATCAACCTGAGCAATACAAAAGTTGCTTGAGATTCACTGTGAAACGACTGTATTTAACTGTTGTTGGCTGTTCTCTGCTGTACATACAACAGAACAACAACTGTATTCTGCTCCTTTGTCCACAGTACATTTCGTTTACATTTTCTTTAGCTTTCTCAGCTTGTGCAGAACACTCTGAGCACAGTGACCCAAAGGGTCTGAAAATTTATCTAAAACTACTGAGAATTATATTTTTGCATTTGTCTAAAATCTGCTCACTTACATAACCACTAAAATGTAAGTTTGGGGTGACATTTTAGCCAGGAGTTTGTAATTTATGCCCAAGTCAAGTTATTATCAAGTTCTATGTCCAGTCCCATCACATGCAGTTCTTTGCTCTCTGTGGTGCTTGTTTGGATTATAAGTCTATGTTATTCTGATTTGACTTTGAAATTCCACTTCTGCTTCAATGAAATACTAATCTACTCAAACTTTATATTTTTTTTAATGAACCAACTCTAGTCCCTAAATTTATTTTCTGCTTGCAATTTTACAACATTAATTGGCAACTGTTGTTTATAAAAATTGTGCAGAGATTATTTTGAAAGACCTTGAAAAATGTAACAAGGTTTAAGGTTTTACTGAAGTTCAAAATTAAGTTTTGCCAATGAAATTTATGCATAAATTATTCATAGAAGACCATAATACATGAATAATTCAAGAAACATCTTTAATTAGATGCTAAAAAAACCTTCTGCAGCAGCCCATCATTTCTTCATTGATCTAGAAGCAAATCGAGTTTGAAAAACAAAGAACTTCTCCTCTAAGTCAAATTAGCAGGCAATTATTAAATCACTAGTTGCAATTGAACTGCTATCAATATTGTTTACATCCAAAAACATACAGTGCATTATGATGTATAATAGTTACAAAATGCCAATAAAATGGAGTCCAAACAATGAGATTTTTAATGAAAATACACCGCCATGTATAAGTTGTTATTAGCATCGGAAAAATGAGCCATGAATAATAAGCTTTTAAAGCCTAACAGAGTTGGATAAAGAAACACTGTATATTAGAATAAAATAACCTTTTTTTTTTCTATTAAAAAACATCTTTAAGTTCTCTTAAAGAGAAAAAGTATCCACTTTCTTTTTACCTTGGTCCTTGACTCAGGTATTAGAATTAGTTAAACATCATTATTAAATCTTTCTTAAAAAGGTAAGAATAGCAGAGTGCTTCAGAGTTCTTCTGCAGAAACGCCCTGCTCATGGAACAGTCTGCCATTTATGGTAGATGATTGTCTGATTCATTCCCATTTCCTTTAATATTAAGTATTGTTTTATCTTTTTAAAAGGGTATGTCCCATACTGTAATAATTGTACTATAAAGTTCTAGCTAGTGCCAAGGCTGTTTCTTCCTAATTCAGGGTTGTCCCATGCCCAGGGCAGAATCTGGCCCTTCCCCTTGTTGATATTCCCGTGCTTGGGGATTCCCATCCCTCGAATCTGTCCAGGTCTCTCTGCAGGGGCCTCCCTGCCCTCAGGGGACTCAACAGCTCCTCCCATTTCTGTGTCACCTGCAAACTTGCTCAGTGTCCATTCCAGTCCTGAGTCCAAGTCATTGATGGAGATGTTGGAGAGCACAGGGATGAAGATAGAGCCCTGTGGAACACCCCCAGTGACAGGTCACAGTCTGATGTCACCCCAGTCACTGTCACCCTCTGTGCCCGACCCCTGAGCCACTTCCTCACCCAGCACACGGTGTGTTTATCCAACTGTGGGCTGGACAGTTTGTCCAGGAGGATGACATGAGCCAGCTCTTTGAGGATTCTGGGATGAATCCCATCAGGCCCCATAGATGTAGGGATCCAGCTGGAGCAGCAGATCTCACACAATGTCAGAGTTGATTGGGAGTTGCTCATTCTCGCAGTCATGGCCCTCCAGCTCAGGGCGCTGAGACCCCCTTGGTCTGTTATCTGTATTGAAGACAGAGGAAAGAAAGCCTTTAACACCTCTGCCTTGTCTCTGTCCCTGTTTGTGACATGACCATCCCCATCTTGTAACAGGCCAGTGTTATTTTTATACTTGCCTATTGCCATTAATATATTTGAAAAAAATTCTTTTTTATTGTCCCCCACATTTCTTTCCAGCTTCAACACCAGTTGAGTTTCAGCTGCACAGATTTTCTCCCTACAATGGTAAGCAGCATCACTGAACTTTTCCCATGTCATTTGACCTTGCTTCCCCTTCCTTTTTTGCTTTATTTCCAAGAGAAGGTTGCTTTTCAGTCAAGCCAGCCTTCTGCCTCACCTGCTGGACTCCTGACATTTGGGAATTATTGGTTCTGTGTGTCGGGGTAGGCGGCGGGTCCGCTGTACCCCTTTTGAGAGATGTAGAGGAAGAGGATTTTGATCTAGACACCCTAAGGCCTTTCCCCTGAAGAAAAGCAGGG
>VYXB01009028.1:0-13606 GCA_013397135.1 Pachyramphus minor | reverse complement strand
CTGCTCTCCTCATGCCCAGAGTTGAGGTTTTGCTGGCACTTTTCCTCTTGTCAACAGACATTTGAAACTCAGTCACTTCATGGGTGCTGTGTCCAAGACAGCCACTAATCTCCACTGCAATCAAAACTCAGTAATTTCATAAACATTGATGAAAAATTTCTCAATATCTGTCCTCCTCTATAAAGAAGAAAAACATAATTTGGCTTACAGGTCAAAGTCTGTGCTGTCCTTTAATTGTGGTTTTGTTTTTTATTTTCTTTCTTTATGACCCTTAGAAAATTAAGTACTTTATTTCAAAAGTGAAATTAATCTAATTATACTACTTATTTTCAAATTGCATTACATTGTTCATAAAAACAGGGAAGGAAGTCTGAAGAAATAAAGGAATAAAATTGTGCTAGGAACACAGAAGGAGAGACATTATTTTTTAATGGTCTAAGCTGTAATAATGAGATTCCTAAATAAGACTTGGTAGGCACAAGAAGATATTCAGCAAAGTGAAGTTTAACTGCAAGATCTAAAATTCACATATATCTGCTATTCAGTCCTGAGTCTATGTATTCCTGTGACTGCCAGTCCACTGGAAAATCGATGTGAAAATAAATAAAAGGCATAAGATATGAGGTTGAAGAAGTCTGTTCATGAGAAGTCTGTTCGTGAGAAGTCTGTTTGCAAAGTCTGGTGGTAAGTAAAGAGAAAGCTAAAATTGGTAGCCAAGAAATTCACCAAACCTTTTTTGTTCTGTGGAAAAAAATGAAAATAAAACTCAAAGTTGTGCAGAAAATCAGTAACTTCTCACAGCCAACTTCTTTTCAGAGATGGCTCAGGGAAAACACAAATACAAACTCATCTTGGTTCTCACTCAAGTTCCGTTTAGGACTCTTGATTTAATAATTGTCATTGGTAAATAACTCTTTGCTTTGATTGGAATTTTTCAACATGGATAACTGCAATAAAGCATCTGTTCCAAACAGAGACTTATTTTTTTTCTTCCCTGCTTTAACCACTGAATGAGAGCAAATTTGGGGATAATTTTACATATTCAAAATGCTCTTTCTTTTCCTGCTGCCAGAGTTTCTGCAGAGAAATTATTAAGGAAAAAAAATACTTACATTTGTTTGAATTTCCAGAAAGTATTTTTTTTCTTAAGACGAAGCCCAGAAAGTCATACTATGGAGTCTGCAGCTCTTTGTCTTCCAATTGTGCTTATTCTGTGCCTTAAGAAAGTCCAGCTTAACACCGGTACTTTTTTTCAGGTCTTCTAAACAGTTTTGTTCTAAGACAAGATCAAACTCTTTGGTGTCTATAATCTCTTAACCAAAAATAATTACAGAGCTCTACATAATTATCAAGGAAAGAAACACTTGCCATTTTATTGGTAGCAACTCTTATTTCAAAAGCTGTTGGAACGTCATCATTAACAGTATGTCTGTAGAGAACACGCAGTCCATATATGGGCATATATATTTAAATTGGAAAAAGAACCCAACATTACATTGTTAAATTCAGAAAGGTTTACTACTTTCCCATTCATCTCCTTTGGTCATCAAACACTAATATAAGTTGTATCTCCAAATAAGCAGAATTCTAAAATTTCCTCATAGGTTCAGAATGCTTGGAAATTTTTAATAGATTTGTGCAAAGACTAGCAACCCAGAAAAGCAGATAACTATTTAGTAGTAAGATGAGGAATGACATATTTTACATGAGACATTTTGTGGTATAAACTTGCTGAATTTTTTAAGACTATATCAAGAAGATTAGGCTGTCAACACAACTTGAGACCAACTTCAGAACTCATCCTGTCTTAAATGTATGTGTTTGACTCCATGACACACCCATCTGAAATTAACTGATTTAAGACTTTCTCTACTGATTTCTAAATTGTAGATTATTTTCTGGATAATGCTAATACATGGATAAGAAGCTGCAGGTGTGACAGGATTTAAAACACCATTATTTACGCAGGTTGAAAATTTAACTTTTCCTTACAAGGCAGGATATTTGAATGACCTTGTCCACAAAATTTCTTGCCTGGAAGTTTTATTAATTTCTATGCTCAACTTTTCTATCAGAGATATTTCACACTCGTAACACACTATGTATTTAATTGCTTCAGCTGTAATTGGTCTTCTGACTTTTAAAAATTATTTGTACTATGCCCACCTGATCCCATTATGCATCTTCTATATAATATATGACAAACAGCTGCAAAGCCCTTACAAAGTAAGTACGTCAATTCTGTTTTATGAAACCCTTGTTAGGATAGAACTAGGAAAAGCTCTTCAAACATTTCAGAGGTTTCTGCCTGGAAGCATCCCATCACTACAGGAAAGGCTTTCCTTTGTGTAATGCTCACTTTAGGTTAGCTTTGATGTGCTGTGATTTTACTATAGCCTTAATCTTGTGACAGCTCTCTCTCCATCCCTTCTCAAAATGGTTACTCTGTCTCATAATGACTGGCAATTTCGGGCAGACTTTGCAGATGAAAGCAAATATCTTTGCTTTGGAAGTAGCTGAAAGAGTCTTTCAATTATTGCCCTGAACTTGTGATGTATACAGGATCATTGTTGTCTGACAGTGTAGTATAAGAAAGTTAGTGAAGCTGAAAGAAGGCCTAAGAAAAGTACGGAAACACTATGTGTGGAACATCTAGAAGGGTGAAGAAAGAAGATGATGTGGGGCTACAAAATCACTGGAAGAGGAAATTGCACATAATAAACATTGATCCATGTGGTAACTAAAAAAGGATAGCAGATGTTAAGGGAGAAATAATAAAAGGAGTCAATTAAATAAACTCAGGTATTTCCTTTGCTGAGGTGCTGGAAAGTGGCTAGCTGTGAGTTTAGGAAGTTTTACCCTTAAGTAGGAAATCAGATAGGATGTTATGTACCTCTCTGGGATATAACTGGAATGAAGACCTGTCTATGGCTGTAAACTTAACACTTATGGACTCAAATGCTGCCTCTGGCGTGGGTCGCATAATTTCTTCAAAATTTTTATCACCCTGTTTAGACTGACTGAAGTTACAGATTAGTTTATTATGCATCTACTGACATGATTACTTTTAAAGAAATTATTCTGCATTGTGTATCAGATCACCCTAGCCAGTTAGACTTTTGCTGCATAGTATATTTTTGCTTTCTTGACATTTAAGGTTTCAGTTACAGTGGTAACAGCACTGATTGGAGATCGCTTGAACTGCCTGATCAGTAAAGGCAGAGTGGGCGCTGTCTTTGGAAATTCAGGAACAAATCAGCCTGTATGATTGCTGATACATTGGAGAATGTAAATGAAACAGGATGGAGAAATTTCTAGAAACTCTTTAACAACTGTTGTTGAGTCACGGTATTATACCTATATTATTAGGTAATAATATAGCATTGATAGGATCAGCTGTAAATTACTGTATTGTGATAAGGCAGAGGAAGTAGCTGAGGGAACTTACAGAAGCTCAAGATTTGACAAGAAATGTAGTAACTTAGCAATATTTGCCCAAAGTATCCTAGGAGGGATTGTGTATTCGGGAGAAACCAGCTGTACTTCCAAAAAGGAAGAAAAACTGCAAATTCATGGTAACAGAGTCAGTGCAGATGCAACAGTAGCTGGAAGGAACTGTGAAAAAAGGGGAAGTGTACCAAGGCTTAAACTCTTGCCTTCAGACTCTCACACAGGCTGCATCATCTAATGGTAGACTTATGACCTTAAAATTGCAGAAAAGAAAACTGAAAATGTGATTTTGTTAAGGTAATAAGTAAATATTGAAAAGGTTAGGGAGTAGGGGAAATATTAACCACTGAGTTTGGAGTACATTGAATAAATTTGCTTTAATTTTTTCAATCTAAATAGTAGTTTTCCTGAAGACATGGTTCTGGCACCCTAATTCTTTCACAGTAAATGAGAAATGTCACTTGCCTTGTCTCCATGCTGTTATATAGTTCATAATAAAAACATGCTAACAAAATGGTTTTGTGAGATAATCTTTAAAAAAGCACAACAAAATATAAATTGTATAGGCTTTTGTAAAGATTAAGCAGAGGGCAGTGTTTGATT
Source organism: Pachyramphus minor (assembly GCA_013397135.1). NCBI lineage: Eukaryota > Metazoa > Chordata > Aves > Passeriformes > Tyrannidae > Pachyramphus > Pachyramphus minor. The sequence continues at coordinate 9,553 of VYXB01009028.1, read as the reverse complement.
TCCACCACTTCAGCACAGAAAGCTCCAGGGAAACTCATTTATTTTGCTCCCAGCTCAGCAGGGGTGGAATGCAACTAAAGTACAAGATATTCATCAAATTAATTTCTTATGCTGGTTTAGCGTATCTTTCAGCATGTATAATTTGTATTTCTCCTTCAGTGCAGGCAATGAGTATTATGTGCTAAGGCATCTGAAAATCTTTATTCATCATACGTGTTAATTACAGTCAAATTCTGTGATATCGTATATTTTCTGTCAAATTTAACATCATGCCCTGACAGGTAAAAGAAGTAACTATCTTGGAGGTTATGTTATCATTCTATTATTGAAGTTTTTTTCTCTGACATCACTTATTCTATAATCAGAAATGATCCAGACTTACAGAAGGAGAGCAAAATGTGGCTTCTATGTGTGTTACGTGCTGTCTTGATGAGTAGAAACCATTGACAGAAAATATAAGAGTAGAATTTATTTCTGCAGGGAAAAACCCCCACATTGGCTTAATTTCTCTATTTTCTTTGTTTGTATTTAGTTAAAAGAAAAACAAATAAAAACCAAAAAGCCAACACCAAAAGCCCCAAACTATTTTTAATAAGTTCTTATTCATTATACTTCTGATGTTTTACAGTGAACAAATTTCAGGCTGTGATTCTTTCTGTCTGTTCAGTGGGATTTTGATGTTTTGTTCTGTCTTCAGATGCATTATAACATGTCGAATTTTTTCCCCCTGTTATTGCCCTGTCTTTCTTGTGGGAAGGAAATTCTCAAAGGTTCCTAAATTTGAGACTCTAAGCTCCTGTAACAGTGAGGACTGTCACTGAGTTAATGATTTTAGCCATTTTATGGAAACCATATTCTTGGACACTTAACTTTCTAATGCGTTCTGATGGAAAAGGCAAGCTACCCTGGCTTAATTAATGGCAGTCATGACTGCCTGATAAAATCACAAAGCAAATTACATAGTGCAAAAAACCCAATTTTATTTCTTAATATAGTCCTAAAATTTCACTTTTTTAGATTTTTTACAAGATTTCCAGATTGGGTTACAATCAAAAATTTTTATTGTAATTTTCTTTGGAACTGAAACTAGATGAGACAACCTTTCACAAAAGGAGACCCCTCTTTTGGCCAGCCCTAGAGGTGACCACTCCTATCTTTTAATCATTTGATGATACTGCAGCAGTATGACAGAGAAAAGTTGTTTACAAGAGAAGTCCAAATTATTTGTTTGGGATTTTTTTAATAGGCCTAAATACCTTGAGGACACCTTTTATATAAATGTGGTAAGGCTTCCTTGATAGAAGCCCTCTATCCTCTCCTGGTTTTACTTTCAATAGTGATCACTCATAGTGTATTTCACAGCTCAGTTTCATTTTTTAAAAAAAAAAAAAAATGTCAGAATCGGTTTCCTTTTATGTTTCTTTTCTTTCTACCTTTCCACTACAAAATGGTTATTTGTTTTATATAATGTCTAGTTATTAGTGTAAAATAATAATTTGTGGACAGTTGAATATAAATTTGGATTTTATTGTAACTCAGTAAATGAAAGAAGTGATTTTCTTCAAACATGATCTTGTCTTACAGGCATGTCTTTTTTGATTAACTTATTCTTCATACAGATAATATAGACACGAATACCTTACTGCTTCTCTGAGGACATGGTTAACATTTGTTTCTGTTTCAAAATGGTAATAAGTCATGTCTACTATAATCAACAGTTTTTTTCATGTCTAGGCTTTGCAAAAAAAATTTGGGAAGGACTCTACCCATGCTTGCTGTAATCAATAGTATTGCATTGGTATTTCTCTTCTAAGTAATTCAATTGGTTTGTATTCTGATTATAAATATAAAAATAAAATAAATAAAGAGAAAGAGAAATACCATGGACCACAAGCAAGAAGACAATAGTTACCTCCCTTTGGGGGAGAAATATGGTTAAATAATTTGAGCGTGTTAAAATGAGACATGTATTGAAAACGAAAAGAAGTGAACAGCAGGTGAGTCTTAAGTAAGATCAGGGATACCACTGGGTATTCATGGCATGTAATAGCTGAGGTGAATAGCTCTGCAAAATATAACTCAAACACAGATGAAAGAAGAAGCTTCAAGTCTAACATTTAAACATATTCGGGGTGAAACATGGGGGTGATAAGATTGTGCCTATGAGAAGGTTTAAAATGGCTGGGGTTGTTTCTGTTACTTAAACTAGGATACAGTTTATCCCCCTCTGGAGGAGGTCTCCAGGTCTCCATCTCCCTGAACCTACTTGAGTAAGAGGGGTTTGTGGCTTTTCATACATCTGCTGGTTTTCAAGGGAATATAATTGACTCCTTCTGGGCTCAGTGTGTGGGAGGTCATGGAACAAGCTCAAAATACAGTCAACCTGTTTTTATAAAAGGATATTCATGCTTCAATCAGAACATTAAATTAGTCAAAGTCATTTCTACCACGGGTGTAGAATGTTACTTAGTTGGGTTTTTTTTATATGGAAGAACACATCTCCTTAGAGATTTCAAGTCACTAGCATTTTCATAGGAAGTTAAACCAAAAGAAGCCTTACCACTATCTTCTTAGAAATGCCTCAAGGGAGACTTGTATGGCCTGTGAGAGTTGCCTTTTCTATTTCTGTTGAGAAGGTGGGGAAAAAAAAAGTGTGCTAAAAGTATGCTATGACTGAAGACTTCTTTTTTAAAATACTTGATTATAAAGATGAGCTTTGCAGCTCCACAAACACCAAGTTTGAAAACATATAACGTTGCGTACTATTACATGGTAAACTCTGTCAGAGAAGAAAAGCTTAGTGTGAAAAATTATTATGGTAGAATATATCAGCTGTTTAGTTGTAATCTCTTGCAAACATTAAAAATATAATTTGAAGTGGGTTATATCTTTGAACTGATAAAGCAATATTTATTTTGCAAAAAAATTTATCTCTTCCCTACTAGAAATAACAAATAAGTGTTCTTGCATCATAATCCAGTTGCTCATGCTTTATTTCCTCAGTGGTGGACCAAGCATGATGAGACTTCATGATCAAGCCCCTAGAAATAGCAGTTCCTCACCTATATGCAACAAGATGTTACTAGGTAATTTATATTTTTTCTTTAACAGATGTCCGTTTTTCTTTCCTATTCTCTTTTTTTTTTCTGTAAAATTGAACTGAAATGTAAAGATATATACACAATCAAGAATACCACTGAGACCAGAAATTTTTTCTCTGAAGCTGTGCCTTTATTTCTTCATACAGTATTTTCTGCTTCTTGTCACTTCCATAATACATTTTCTGGAGGGAGTGTAAGTAAAACACACATGTCTGAGAGCAGCACTAGAGCACCTTGAAAATGATGACATGAACCTGGTAAAGAATTGAGAAGACTGAAAAATTCTACACTATTTAGGCTAGCATTTCCAAACACATCCATTGTATCTTGGCTGTATTTCTTAAACTACCATTTATCATCTTCATCCTCATCTTCATTTACTGGGTATTTTTTCAGCTGTTTTTAATAGATTTTTCTCTGGATTAATCAATCTTCTTTTATTATATAAAGTATAGTATTTCATATTCTCATGCTTGGAAATAATGCTTTTGAAATAACAGATCAGGAGTCCTTCAAAGGAATGATTTAAACAGATAGATTTGAATGAAGTTGTATCTCATATTTGCTGTATTTGCTGAAAGATATTTTAATTCTTGTTAACTAAAATTCATAATAACTATTAAATTAAGATGTTCCACAAATTTTACTGTTGAAAAAATCTTTAATGTTGTTACCTTTCCTTCAACCATTTTCATGTCAGAATTTCCTGTTGTTTTAGCTATCAAATATTTGTAGGACTAGCAAGAGCTTCCACTGCCTCTGAAAGGACTCATTCTCTCAATTAGGTTTTGTAATATTTTGGTACATTGCTATTTCATAAAGCATATAGCTGAAACTCCACATAGCACTGTCATGAAATGTGTCTTGTCCTCTCCTGCTCTGTGCCTATTACATATTATTTTTGGGGTTGTTACTGTACCTTTGAATATGTAGCATTTAACTCTGCCTCCTCCCATTTGCACAGACTTGGGGATTTAAGGGAAATCAAGGCCTGAGAAAAGACAGCACTCTGCTAACCTCTGTTACTGTATGTTCATCCATGGGACTTCAGCTTTGGGTTGAAGATGAAACTCTTGCATCCCTAATAAACTGTGTCTTCTTGCTGTAGCCTGCTTTCTGTACATGTAAGGCACTCCTTTGTGTCAGAGCAATGAAGATTTGAGGACCTCAAATAGCCAAAGGTAGATGGTTGCCAGTGAAGTACCACAGACATGGCAGCAAACAACCTTCAGAGATTCAAAGGGACAGGTGCCCACCAAGAAATTTAATCGTTTTTCTTTATCAACAGGAGGAAGGAGAGAAACTGTGATGAAAGGCTCTCAGGTTGAGATAAGGACAGGGAGGAATCACTCATTAATTACTAGCATGGACAAAACAGATTCAATTCAGAAATTCATAAGAGAGTAGGATAATGAGAAATAAGGACAAATCCAAACTCCTTGTTCCCTCCTTTCCATGTCCCCAGGTTCAGTCTGACTGTAGATTTTTCTACCTTCTCCCCTTGAGTATCATAGGAGGATGGGAAATGGGCTTTCCTGTCAGTTTATAACACTTTGTATCTGCCACTGCTTCCTCCTCATGCTCTTCCCCTACTCCAGCAAATCACAAACTTCCTGAACGTGGGTCTTTTGAACACAAAATCAGAAACTCACACTTCTTTTCCTGGAAGTGGCAGAGACTGCATAAAAATATTTATGTCTGTGGCGAACTTGGAACACCTGTACAGTTTGCTCCAGCTTAGTGCATTATCCTTTTCTTACAAGTATGACCATAAAAAACACATACAAAATAAAGATATAAAATACACACAATTGCAAAATCATTATAAAACTCGTAGATAATTTATAAGAAATCATGTCATCCCTTTTTTTTTCTTTGATTGTATAACTTATTGACCTCTAAGCATTTAATTAACTTTCTAAGGGCTCTGCTATTTGAATGAGCTCTCTCATTAAATATTTAACACAATAATGCTTGTCTTTTTATACTGTGTTTCATTACTCTATTTCTTTAATTAGTTTAACTGTAAGGTTAAAATAAAGCTAAAATATCTACGTAGTGACAAATTTTATATCTAAAGAAATGTTTTGTTATTCCTGAAGATATTCTTTATGGATTTTGAATTATAGATGTCCTGTACCTTAGTAATTTTTGCACTTACTACCCAGTGAATAGCTAATAAAATAATAGAATTATAAGCTAATCCAGAACATAGTTTTTAAATGATCATCTTCCTAGGTATCATTATGTTTCAGAAATTCAATTAGAACTGATAGTTCTATAAGTAACATTGAGAAAGATAAATTAAACATGTAATGAACACTCAAATGAAAATACAATTTCCAAAGTGTTTAACTAATGTAGCTTATAACAAGAAAATTCTTTGCTGATAAGCACTTCACTTGTATACAGAGGCAGGTTACTGTTCAATTGCATGAAATATAAAATAGTTAGAGCTTCAAATTCAAATTATTTGTAGACATTAAAAAGGGCTTTTTCAATGCAAAAATTGAATCAGCAAGAGATGAAGTTATTTGTGTGGTGATCCTGAGCAGAAGGTCATTGTATATGGAGAAGTTAGGGACCTCCCTCCTACTGAGGTGCCAGCTAAGATTCTTCCCTCTTTCTTGTGTGGCTGTTCAGGGTGGAAAATTACAAGAGATCTAATATGTAGGATCACTTCATAATAGCATATGATATAAAAAGCCTATAAACTTTATTTTTTGTTTAACAACTGAAATTACTTGACTTTTTTGTTCCAAGTTCTGTCTGGATCATGAACCTCCTAGTGTTAAAGTCTTCAGTAGAACCTATCAACCAGAGCATGTGCTCTGTAGGGGAACTAAAGACTTTTTTACTTTCCTCTGCAGTGGTAACATTCATGTATCTACCATTCCTCTCACCTGTACTGTCTAAATTCTGGAAAACATGAGAAAATTTCTGTTTTGAGTCACATCATCTTCTAACCAGTCTTCTTCTTTCTTTTCCTGAATAATGACCAGTCATCAAGCCCATTCACTTTTGTTTCCAGAACAAAAATCAATTATATATTGATTAATATAAAATACATGTATACATGTGTATAATACAATGTACATAACTGTTCAATGCTGGTGGGTTAGTGCTCAGGTAGTTTATGCCTTAGTACAGGAAATAAAAATGCTTATAACGTGTAAGGAAGAAGACTAATCGTGAATTACTATTACATTAGGAAACAATTTACCCAACACTTTTAATATTGCTTGATGTATTGTTCTGTGTCTTGCTAGAGGAAATAATTTTCATTTCAGATGGCGTCTCATATATACTTTAACTCAGCAATATATTAATATAACAAATATTATATTGTAAGAGAGGAATGTGACATTGGCATGTGCTGCTTCAACTGTTTTATTCAATAAATTTAGTAAAAGCAATTCATGATCTTAAAATGGTTATCATAATTCAGGTTCAAGCAGTAGGGATGCATTTAACATTTCCAGTCTGCATTCACTTTCTGAAATTCCTAACCAGAAATTCCTGTGTACTATGATTCATCCAAATAAAATCTTTGGCTGGTGACACATTTATTTTAAAGCTTAGNTAATGGTGATTGATTATATTTATAGAGAGGTGATCCTTTAGAATTATTTTTTTAAACATTAGTGCCAGAAAAGGGCTCCAAGGTCACTTAGTCCAACCCTTGAACGAACAACACCATGCCAACTAAACCATTGCACTAATTACTGTGTGCAGTTGCCTCTTGAACACTTCCAGAGATAGTGACTCCACCACCTCACTGGGCAGCTCGTTTCAATATCCTTTCAGTGAAGAAATTCTTCTTGATGTCCAATCTGCACCTGCCTTGGTGCACCTTGAAGCCCTTCCCCTTGTCCTGTCACTAGTTGGGAGAAAAGGTAACCTGGCTACACCTTTCTTTCAGGTAGTTGTAGAGAATGATGAGGTCCCCCCTGAGTCTCCTCGTCTCCGGCTTCCTCAGCCACTTCTCGTAGGACTTACTCTTGTCCCTTGTATCCCGAAAGTCATTAGGGTTTGTGGAAGGACTGAATCAGGTATCCTGGAATCAGCCTCTTCACTACACAAAAGGCATATCAATGTGTTATCTTACTGTGCTATTGATTAAATGTTAGGACAGAATGCAGTACAGAAGAAGTATCCACTGATTGAAAGAACTTGCTTTTTCTGCCACAGATGAAGAAGATGTGGTAAGGTGATGACTTTCTGCACATTGAGAATGGAGAGCCAGTGCACTGGTGCACTGCAGATGAAGGTGCTGTAGTCTGCATACATAGATTGAACAGACACAGATTGAACTGCCAGTTCCTAGACACTCTCCAGTGGGTTGAAACAAGCACAGTTGCCTTAGAAAGAACCAAAAACTTCATCAAGGTACATTTAACTGAGACAAACATACTCCTTTGAATTGATATCCACAAACAGGTGGCAACTGAGCAACAAAGGAAGTAATAACACAGACCTGTTTGAAGCATATTAGGAAAATGACGTAACATTGATCTACATCAATATTTCAAGTGGTGAGACCTTCTTTTATGTTTATTGGCCAATGATAAACATATGCTGAACTTTAGACACTGCCACCATAATAGAGTCATCCTTGACTGCTTATGATTCTGTAATAATTCTGATTGTAGTAGGTTGACTCAGACCATCAGCTAAGCACCCATCCCATCACCCCACAGGGTTGGGGAGAGAGCTGAAAAGATAAACATGAGAAAAATTAATGGACTGACATAAAGACAATTAATAAGGAGAGAAAAAAGGGGGAAATATCCCCAAAACAAATGAGTGAGGCAAAAATTCACCACATTGTACAAGCAGGCTATTGCCCACCCAGTCTGCATGCAAAGGCTAGTTTGGAAAAATTTACCTTCAGTTGTTACTGCTGAGCATAACATCATGGAATTTAACAGCACATTGGTTTGGCTGTCTCAGCTCAGCCTCTCACAAATTTGCCCAAGCCTAGCTTTCTCATCAGAGGGCAGTGTGAGAAATCAAGGAGGACTCAGTACTGTGCAAACACTGTTCAGCAAAAGGTGAAATATTGATATGCTATCAATACTAGTTTAGTCACTAGTTTAGCCACACAGCACTATATGGACCAGTATAAAGAAAATTAACTCTATCCCATCCAGGCAGTACACTGATTTAAGCTCCTACTTGTAATGAGGTTCATTTACATCACTTTTACACAAGACCTAGGGGTGTGTCAGAAACAGTCTTTTATTTTTTTTTTTTAATGATTTAACTATTTGGATTGAAAATGTAACTATGTTAGTCTTATATGTTTGGATTTTCCCAATGCATTTGGTATAATGTCACGGAGTATTTTAAATTAAGGAGTCAGAAAACACAATAATAACAATGCATACATTATAAAGATTAAAAACACCAAAAAATTACAAAGATATACCATTCATTAGGAGATGAGATTAAAATTTATATTTTTATTATATATTCCATATTTCAAATGTGTTCAGAGAAAAATAGATAAGTAATTTATCCATAGTGAAATCCTGGTAATCTTTTCTATATTGCATTCAAACTAATTCTTTCCTCTTTTTGATTCTTTTCTACACACAAGCTGTTGACCTTGATATTGTTTACAATTGGGTTAAGGAATTTCATCAAAACCCTGGAATATTTAGCAAATGTGACTACAAATTTGTTGTGTTTGTTTACTTTCCTACTATACCCATTTAGTAGCAGTATTAGCAATACTTGAAAAATTATCAAAGTGACAAACACAGTCTACTGTATATAAGTCACAGTAAAAGACCCTAATATTTAGATAATTACTGATTTTCTTCCAGTAAAGCAGACAGTTGCAGAAAGATAACAAAGCACCTAGCAACTACAAATTTATCTGAAAGGGCAGGTAGTGAAGATTGCTATTATGCAGACATATTTGTTTGTCTTTTCAGATATGCCAGCAATGACCTTTTCAACATTCCCAGTGCATATTTTATCAAAGAACACTATCTCAACTTGTATGAGAGTTTGCTCATAAGTACAGGCTATGAACTCAAGGTTTTGCACAGTTTGTGAGACTGGAAAAGTGAGTGTTATCCAGAACAGACTAATGCAGCTTTCAGTTTGCCAAAGAGAACTGATGACATTAAATCTCCTAAGGCCAAAAAGTCTGGCAGACTGTCATTATATGAACCTGATGGAGAGTTGTATCAGGAGACTGAGCATACACAATGTATAAATCCTGTGAGGTTGGAACATGCTTATAAGGACACGTCATCTTTTGAGGAAACATTTGTTAAAGTGCATAAACCTATGAGAACAGAAGCTTCTGAGACTCTAACTTTTCATTTTTCTGTCAAAACATCAAAGTAAAAATATTTTAAATGATTAAAACCCTGCATTTTCTTCAACCTTTCTCAAGAAACAATGAACATTTTCTAATGGCTTGGACAAGTGCACTC
>VYXB01009027.1:0-37649 GCA_013397135.1 Pachyramphus minor | reverse complement strand
AAAACATAGAAATTATAGCTAGAATGGTATTAGACTAAAATTATATGTCAGTATTGATAGTAAAGGTAATTACAAATTTACAATTGAGTTTCATTTTTGGAGTCTTCTGATGACCAATAATTGTGATAATACTTGATTATAGCCTCTGCTGAATCACCTGAAAACTGCAATACATTACAAAAGTGCAGATTTTTAATATCTTATTTGAAGAAAGAAGAAAAAACAACAAAAAACCCAAACCAACCAACCAAACAAAAAAACACCAAAAAACCCCCATACAAACAAAAGAAAAAAAAAAGGAGGAAAAAAGCCAAACTCCAAACCGCAGAGAGTTTCTATTAAATGGGTTGACCACCCTCTCACTAATTAACTCTCCTTAAGCCCCCCTTTTATTTCTAGCCCATTTGTCAGTGTTAGTCTTTCAAATATCAAATGCTATGTAAGCCTTTTGTTTTTGAGCTTTCAAATAACTCTGCCAAGCTGTATCATGCACTTTTTCCTTAAGCAAAGATAAAGAGGCCTTATTACAGACCTGTTAGTCCTGCTAATTAATTGATGCTTTTGACACTTTTTTCTTGCCTAAACATTTGTAAAGAATGCCCACAGATCTTCCTGTTGCATTGCAATGTATTTCCATCTGCATGGGCACCGGCCCAAACCAAAGTGAAGCACGAAAGTAAAGCACTTATATCATTCTTTGAACATTTTCAAAGAACTAAGAGAGCAAGATGAAAGGTGAATACATCTACATGCAGACTGCTGTACTCTAAGTGTATGACTGTCTTAACGAGAAAAATATCCTGGATAGGTTGGCGAAATTTGAATGCTGAAAACTGAAGGTAAAAATCAGTGGAATCCAGTGAGGAATTAATTTGTTTCACCTTCCATACCTTTTAATTAGGCTAAGGAAATCTTTTGAGATATATTTGCAAAGTTGGAATGATGTGCTGAACACAATAAACAGCATGACCCTAGCCTAGCTGTGTGTCCATGCTCATACATAAAAGCTGCAGTCTACGTTCAGCCAAATTTCTTGAGTATTTGTGTCATCATTTCATCAGTGAGTATGACAGTGTGTCTGCCCAAGACAGTTTGAATTGTTCAAATCAGATTGTAACAATGCACAAAACAGCTAAAAGTAGATTAGGAGATGGCTGTGAACTTACATAGCTCTACTGAAGTCAGAATCATGATGACCTATGCTAGTCAAACTCTTTATTTTAACTCTTTATTTTCATTTTTGAAAGACAAAAAAACTTCTATCAATAATGTGAAAATTTATGTCAAGAACAACAAGAGGAGAGGATAGGAAGGGCACTGGTTGCCACAAAAATATTTTTGTGGTTTTGCATTTCTCCATCCATTTTTACACCTGAAATAATTTTTAGAAATAAATATAACTGTCTGTGTAGTTTATTCGAAGAAGCATGTCTTGGGAAAGTATTTCAGAGGACATGGAGCAGAATCCACAAAGTTTTATATGCAGGTAGAAAGGAAAAGAAGGTAGCAGCTTTTAATAAACCCCATTACTTTTATACTATCCTTTAACTAGCTCTTTTTTCAATACACAAGATAAAAACAAGGGCTACACTCTTACTGCCATACACAGAATTACAGGAAAAGGGAATTCATCTAAATAAGCATATTAATTTTTTAAAACTTTAAACATGTAAATAAAGTTCTCTGTAGCTCCTGAAGTGCTGTGGATACAATATATCAGAAAGAATGACCAGGTTAACTTGCAGTTCATGGGAGAAGAGAGGAAAAACAGGAGAGTTACATGTGGCAGATAACTTTTCCCTAAACATCTTAGCAGAAGTATAGCATTTTATGGCTGATGCTTTGAAATTCTGCTCTCTGTGGCAAATTTATTATTGCCTTCTAGAATCAGAAAACACACAAGGCCAGTCAGAAAATAAATCTGCCATGAAGAGGCATTTTTTAGGAAAGCTCAAGAAATTAAAGTTCCTCTAATTATAATGTACCATTTTACCAGATTTGTATGTTTCAATGTATTCAACCCATATGATGACAGCTGCTTTTTGTAGATTGAAAATACAAATTAGAGAAATAAACTTCTTCTGCACAGATTTTCATAAATCCACATTTTTTAGAGATTTCTTTTTATCCAATACTTCATCCATGGAATGCTCTGATTTAAGATTAAATAAGAATACTTATTGGTAAACACATTCACAATTACTGACATATAAGATAAGGACACACAAGGACACACAAGGACATAAAAGACCTGTACTCAGTTTTTGAAGGTTGTTCTTGTACCAAAAGGACCCAAACACAGACTTTGAAAATTACAGCTGTGACTGAATACCAGTGTTTCTAGCAGACTTCAAAGTCCATGAAAGAATTGAAGATAGTGATTAGAGGACTGTGGAGGACTTTTTTGCCAAGGATACATTAAGTATTGAGATAATCTTCCAGGTGACAGTACCAAACTGCACTAACCGAAATGACCATTTCTGCTGATACACAGGTTAATGCATATCAGTGTCAGTCATAAGATCTTAATGAATGCAACTTAGAGACCTACTATAACAGTTCAGAGTTATTAATGATAAAATATTCTCCAATTATATAAATAGTAAATACATTAGTACTATTCTTTACGATTCTTTTGATCCCAAGAGGCTTAAAGCAAAATCTTGCATTAGTCAAGGCTTTAAGGGTTTAAATATAAGGGAAAGAAACAAAGAATCTAGATCTCTTGTTCAGTCATCTCCTGTTTTCATATAAAAACATGCAACCTCTTCTCTCTCTACATCCTGCGTTTTTTATTTCATTGCAGTCATTAAATAGTTTCATTTTTCTTTCTACTTCTTTTGTTGCCTATGCTCTTCACATATATATACATATATTTTAGTCATTTGTCTGTCCCCAAAGAAATGTCAATCTTATTGGATATAGGATAAGGAGAACAAATTGTCTTTCCAACTCCTTCTTAATTCAGCTAAAAACTTGATAAATTGTTGTCATACCAAAACCATGTAATTAATTCCTTCCCAGAATAAATAATAATAATAAAATATCTACCTTACTTTGTAATTTTTGTCTCAAAACAACTTTTTCTGTTCCAGGTACACCATTTTCAAAACAAGGAAGATTAGAATGGCACATGATATTCAAGATTTGGACAAAACATAGATGTGTACAATGACATGCTGATATCATTCATTTTTCTTCATGAATACTGTATAATAATCTTGAAGTATTCTGAAGTTCATCTTAACACTGAGTTATTTCTCCTTTCGGTGCTATTCAATCTACATTCATTCAAATGTGAGTATGGTCCTGTTATTTGTGATGGTCTAAGGAAAATAAAAATAAATCATGTTTATCACAGGCCTTTTCTACTTTCTACTCATATTTTGTACATTACCCAGTAGAAAACAGTATATGCTTCTGTTATATAGACCCACAGGTCTGCTTTTGACACACATGACTTCTTAAGTGCTTTGACACTACTTTTTTTTTTTTTTAAAGACACCTTCAATTAGTATGACTTTTATCTTCCATTTCGTTTCTTCTTTAGTGCTTAGGTTGTGGTCATTCTAATAATTTTTTCTTCCTCTACTAGAATTACATTATTTTATGTTCCCTTGTTATACCTTTTATACCTTTTAATGGTTTATTGTATACTTGATTTTCTTTTCTAGCCCAGAGAGTTAGAAAATTTTCATTTAGTTGCTAGTCTTTTTCCACTGGTCAGGGTATTATACTGCTGCTTCCCTTGTACATATCAGCTTCCAAGCACATAATTCAATCTTCTGCTAGGTCCCATGGTCCCTGCATTCAGTTAAATAAAGCATGTTCTTTCACCAGCTCTTTAAATCTTCATCCCTAGTGTCTCCATCATAACTTACCAGAGGTAAGCAGTCAAGGTTAATATTTCAGCCACATCTTCTGTGTCCAGAGACATTTATTGTCCCTTGTCATTTCAACCCTATGTGTTTCCTCAAAATTTCTGTGGCTTTTACCATAGCTATCATGAAGAAAGGAGAAAAAAGTGTAAAGATAATGTTACATCTATAATATCCCACTATCCTTTGTTGGCCCACTTTGATATCTTGAGATTGACTGATGGAATTTTTGTTCATATGAGAATTAACACAAATAGAGGGGTGACTGGAAAGCTGTGTGCCAAAGATGATCAAAGACAAATAGTCTCTAACAGTTTCACTTGGTGGGTCTCCTTTCTCACCATGTGACATGGTCCCCAAAGAGATGGTTATTAAGCAAGTAGAGTAGAAAAATATAAAAACATATCCATGAATAAAAGAAATGATTCATCTGTTTCTCCTCAAAGGAAAATCCTGTTTGCTGAAGGATTCATATTTATCTATGTTTTCTGTCTCGTCTGAAGTATAATTCATCAATTCAACTGAAGAGCTGTGAAATGAAAAATGCTGCAGTCCTGCTAAGTTATATTTTCTACTGATATTCTCCTAAAGTAAAAATTAACAGATTCTTGCAAGATTACTTGTGGTCTACGTAACTGAAAATTCTCACAAAAATATTAAGCAGTACAAAAATCACAGTAGAACTCTGAGTAGGTTATTCTTACAGTTTTAGGAACACATGGTCATGTTCAGACTGATTAGCAACTCTACTCAACTTGGGAACACAGGAGAAAAAAAAAAACAGAACAGGGGAAAATTGAGTGTGTGTATACCAGTAGCTTAGTATCCTTAAAATTATCTATTATATGATTTAGGCTATTTTCTATCATTTATTAGAGAATAGATTTCTGTCTCTCATAAGAGAAATTTGACTTCCTGGCTTAGAATTTATGCAGGGTGGTTTTGACCAAAGGTTGAAATTTAGCCTTCTCAGAAGGTTAGACACTTGAAGAAACTGCTCTTCAGTTAGCCAGGTACAACCTGAAGGCTTGAGATCCTTTCTATCACAAACTTTGATGTACCTTACAGCATAAGTTTTAGAGCCTGCAGCCCTGTTCCACTTGAAGTCATGATGCATCTCTCTTTGGTGCCTCAGGTTTTATGTATTTCACTATATGGGCAGGGTAGGCCAGGGAGTGTCTCCAGTATAAAGAGTGTTTAGGTGTTCCCTTGGAATTCAGTGAATGAAAACTGCCTGCAAGATTTTTCATTATAAAGACAAGAACCTTGTGATTCTTTGGCTAATACTTTTAGCATTTCGTTAATTGACAATCATAAAAATTACAAGAATGTGATGAAGAATAATAGCCCAATTCAGGCACCTGGCAATGGTTAACATGGATAGAAAATTTTAAAATATAGTTCAGTGGGTTTTTTTAAGCAATAAGCAGTACTTACTGCATCATTTCCCTCTCCAGAAAAGAAAAATTATTTTAAGGAAAAAATGTCTACATTTATTAACTTTATTTAAAACATCCTTAAAAATAGATAAGTACAATATACTCTTCTGAACTTTTGCTGATTCTATTTTTTTACTTTATATTGTGTATTTAGATAGATGCATTCTAAATATAACAATGTGGTAAAAAATAAACAGAAATATTTAAGAACAAAACAACAACACATTTCATAAACAAGCACACTACTTATCTACTTTTCTTTCTAAATAACAAGAAATTTCTATATTCTGATGGCGACAGTTTTTATTTACAAGAAGCCTACATATAAAATTATATTTAAAAAAAACCATGTAAGAAATTAACATTTGTCTAATACTTAAAACATTCTACGTGGTTAACTAGGGAGGATGTATAAGAAAGTTCACATGACAGTTACACTAGCAATACTATCATGCCCTAACCTTTCTATTGTTAAATTTATTCAGAGACTATCCTTCCACCTTCGCTATCCCTGTAGGAACATTGTTTTTAATTGAAGATCAGACAGCACTGTCTGCAAACCAATTTATTTTTAAGAATTCTCTAGTGATATGCCTCTCCAACCCTCCCAAATAATTTCATATGCAATTTATCAAAATTGTATAAATATCAACACAGTACATACAGATTTCAGTTTCAAATAGGATTTAAACTTGAATTAGTCTCAAGAGGCAAGAAGCTTCTCTACATTTTCTACATTGCTACTGTGGAAGTCATAACAGTAGTTATAACATCTGCTTTTTTAGCTCACACTATGTCACCAAAGTCAGAAACCATTCAAGCAGATCTGAGCCAGTACTTAGTATATTGATTTCAAATAAGTAAATTTAGATATATAAAATTCTTGATAATCACAGATGATTTGGCATTCAATACTATTTACTACACGATACTCTACTAAACTTAAAGTTAATATGGGATACAAAGATTAAGCATGCAAGCAAAACACATCCCTTACCAACCCACTGATGTCCAGTGTCAGGTAAGGGATCTCTCAGCACTGAGGGGTAACCTTGAGAGGCATCCCGGCTCAAGTGAAGATTACTGCAGCTCAGCCTGGGGAGGGAGAGCTCAATGGGCCCTGATGGCTGCAGGCATCGGTTGCACAAAGTATTGGTTGCACAATCTGGTTTTCAGTCAGAATTTTTGCTCTGTTTATGAAGTTTTGGATACTTATCAGTCTAGTATGCAGTCAAACCACTTTTTTTGGTTTGGTGCTGTCTCATTGGTAATCTCAGTCAACAGGATGAACTTCAATTAGGCCTATTTGCTGAGCATGTTCCTGGATTAAAGTTCAGTTAACTCAAATGTTAGGAGTGCACCCAATCACACACCATTCCAAAGAAATTGGAACCCTGTAAGATTGTTTCTGTTAACAATGTAAATTAATTATAAGTATTAGATATACCACTTATTGTCTTAGTTACTTATAAATAGCAAAACCTCAATTCCCAAATAGAATAAAAACAAATATGCAGGAGTTTTTGTTTGGAAATCTAATTGCCACTCAGTCTGACTTGTGACCAAGAGCTCTGTTTTTAAGATATGTCCAAGGGGTTGTGATCATAAACATTCCCTAAAAACTTTCTTTGCATAACCACATGGAATTAAAATACTAACCCCTACAATCATATCATGGGAAACTTCTCAACAGCTCATACACTTTTTCTCTGATCTATTATGTGCTTTACCTATTCTGTAACTATTTCAGTTGCACACAGGTTTACACCATAATAAAGTCTTGAAAAATATACCTTCTTATTATACTTTTTGAAGTGTTTTCCTATAAACTGCTTGTAAGCATGGACAGATCCTCTGCAGAAAAAAAAGACCATGAAGTGCAATATTTTCAAGCTAAAGATGATTGTTTTTTGAGAAAGTTTAAATGCCAATCACTTCCATTTGGTTTATATATAATTTTAAAGATGTTTTTTGTTTGCTTGCTCGGTTGTTTTTTTCATTTTGCTTTTTTTTGTTTGTTTTGGATTTGGGGTTTTTGTTTGTTTGTTTGTTTTTAAGATAGAAATTCAGTAGGAACCACAATACCTTCTCTTTTAAAACCTGCCAATTTAACAGAGTTGGTTCGGTTTAAGAAAATAAACTTTTGTCTTTCTTTGAAATTCCTACATCATCATCAGCAGATATGGCCGGATAATTCAAGCAACATTTAATTCCAAACTGGCTACTGTTGGTAGCAATAAATTGTGATACATAATGCAAAGATAAATAACACTCTTTGAACACTCTGGGGAAAAAAACTCTAACAAACACCAAAAAGTTGTTCAGATATGGGGAAAATGTGAGAACAATAAAAAGACAATGGAGAGAACATTTAGAAGTATGGGTTTTGTCTGTGGGCACTTCTATTACATGATGTTGAGTTGCATTATTTAAACATCAGATCTTGTCCTTTAATCTTGCATAGCTGCCTGGTGCCTGCCAAGCCACTTTCTCATTCCCCTTCCTAAGCAGGATGAAGGAAAAAAGTGAGATGAAAAAGCTCATGAATCCAGATAAGGGCAGGGAGATCACTCACCAATTATTAACACATGGGAAACGGATTCTGCTTGAGAGAAATGAATTCCATTTATTGCCAATTAAAAATAGTGAGATAGTGAGAAGTAAAGACAGAATTTAAAACACATTCTCTCCACTTACTGTTTCTCCCAGCCTCAATTTCATTCCTGATTTCTCTGTCTCCTCCTCTCCTCCCCCATTCATCACAGGAGGACTGGGGAGAGAGGGTTGGGGTCTGCCCACAACACTTTGTTTCTTCATGCTGTGCTCTGCTTCAGTGTACAGTGCCTCCCTCAAGAAAAAATCCTTCACAAAATATTCCAAAGTGCATCCTTCCTACAGGTTGCTGTTCTTCAAGAACTGTTCCAGCATGTGTCCTTTCTATGGCCTACAGCTCTTTGGGAACAGACCGACATAGAGAGTGGATGCCCCAGGGGCCCCAGTGTCTGCCAGAAAACCTGTTCCTCTCCATGGGCTGTAGTTCTTTTCAGGAGCCTGTTCCTGCATGGGATCTCTACTGTCTATAGCTTCCCTCTGGGCTCACCTTCTGTGGTGTGGGGTCATCCATCAGCTGCAGTGTGAATATCTGCTCCAGCAGATGAGTTGCATGGGGACAACCTGCTTCACCATGATCTTCTCCATGGGCTGCAAGGCCTTTCTGCTCCAGCCACTGGAACACCTCCTTCTACTGCTACTTAATTGACCTTGATGTCTGTAAGGCAGTTTCACTCACATTTTTTTCTCACTCCTCCCTCTCAGACTGATGTATAGTGGGCTTTATCCTTTATTAAGTGTGTTATCACAGAGGTTACAATCTTTGGCCAGTGGTGGGTACATTTTGAAGCTGGTCGTAACATGTCCAGTCCAACAGCTCCTGGTCCCTTCTCATAGAGGACCCCTCTGCAGCCCCCATGGCACTACTGAAAACCTACCACATAGATGCAATACAATTAATATGCTTTCTAAAAAGGTCTCAAGAAGATTGAAGAAACAACACTTCTTTCTTGAGGTTTCTCTGGTTATGTTATTAACTTTGACCCTTAAATTTATTCTAATCCTGCTTGTTCCAAAAATGACATCTGATAGAATCTGAGCAATGGATTAATAGTGGATTCAGTAATGATTAAGGGATTATACACTAAGTCTCCTGTAGCAATTTCACTGCTTGTAGTTGCAAGACCCATTTGCAAAAAAATGAAAAAGCCTTCCTATGACTATATTGAAAGTAAAGACTATTCACAATTTATCAATCAATGATCTTTTTTTTTTTTTTTTGGTACTGTATGGAAAATGACAGTGGGAAACAGTCTGAATTGTGGCAGTGCCTTGACTCAATTTTGCAATTTGAGTGTTACACTATCTAGTCACTTTCTCTAAATCTTGCAGAGGTCTGTATTTGAAAATTATAGACAACTTTCATTATAACTTTTCTTTTAATTCAAACTTTTTAAAAAATATCAATTTAACAATGAAGTTTGAATAGGATGATAGGGCAAAACCATGATGGTGAATATGAAAAGGCAGGAGACAGAACATTTAGAAATTGAGGAAACAGAGGAGCTGATGTGGCTTAAGTTTCAAACAATCTTATGGCTGAATAATCAGAATAAAATTTTTGAGTGTTTGTACTTTTTGTGCTAGTAAATCACTTAAGGTTTCAAACTTGTACGTTTTGACTGAAGAATGTACCAAAGTTTAGATTATAAATATTTATCTATATCTACATAATCTCTATATAATGTGTGTCTCTCTCTCTATATATATGAATGATAAGATTGTACACTTTAAAGAGTAGTGACTTTTTTTTCACATGAAAAAATGCTTATCACTTAGAGATACTGGATTATATCTTTTTGTCAGTCAGTCATATCCAGATGATTGTCAGTAAGTTCTGCAGTTGTTTTGTGAGGGCAGAGAANGTGGATTCAGTAATGATTAAGGGATTATACACTAAGTCTCCTGTAGCAATTTCACTGCTTGTAGTTGCAAGACCCATTTGCAAAAAAATGAAAAAGCCTTCCTATGACTATATTGAAAGTAAAGACTATTCACAATTTATCAATCAATGATCTTTTTTTTTTTTTTTTGGTACTGTATGGAAAATGACAGTGGGAAACAGTCTGAATTGTGGCAGTGCCTTGACTCAATTTTGCAATTTGAGTGTTACACTATCTAGTCACTTTCTCTAAATCTTGCAGAGGTCTGTATTTGAAAATTATAGACAACTTTCATTATAACTTTTCTTTTAATTCAAACTTTTTAAAAAATATCAATTTAACAATGAAGTTTGAATAGGATGATAGGGCAAAACCATGATGGTGAATATGAAAAGGCAGGAGACAGAACATTTAGAAATTGAGGAAACAGAGGAGCTGATGTGGCTTAAGTTTCAAACAATCTTATGGCTGAATAATCAGAATAAAATTTTTGAGTGTTTGTACTTTTTGTGCTAGTAAATCACTTAAGGTTTCAAACTTGTACGTTTTGACTGAAGAATGTACCAAAGTTTAGATTATAAATATTTATCTATATCTACATAATCTCTATATAATGTGTGTCTCTCTCTCTATATATATGAATGATAAGATTGTACACTTTAAAGAGTAGTGACTTTTTTTTCACATGAAAAAATGCTTATCACTTAGAGATACTGGATTATATCTTTTTGTCAGTCAGTCATATCCAGATGATTGTCAGTAAGTTCTGCAGTTGTTTTGTGAGGGCAGAGAACTGCTAGCATTCATGAGTCCTGGTTTCTGTCACAGAGATTTCTTCATGCACACGAGACAGAATAACTCCTACACCAGTAAAGATTGTGGAGAAACCTTCTGAAAGGCAGACTAGCAGAAAAGTATGAGGAGGGGTTCTAATGAGCACTTAGTTGACCATTAGGCAGAAAAACATCCTTGTCATAATTAAGGCTTCTTGGGCTGCATTAAGCATTAGATTGTTGCCAGCAGGTCAAAGGAGCTGATCCTTGCCTTCTGCTCATCACTGGTAAGACACACTTGGGCTTTGTACCCAAGTCTGGTCTCCCCAGTACGAGAGATGTGAACATCCTGAAGAAAGTCCAGCAAAGGCCATGAATGTTAGAAAGGATTATATGAAAATCATACATTATTATAAAGATCAGATAAAGATTATATAGTCCCTGGATGATCTCTAGAGGTGCCTTCCAGCTTTCGTAATTCTGTGATTTAGTGAATTTGTGTAGTAAGCTGGTCACTTGTTTCTGTGTTCACTACCTTCATAAAATATGTCTTCTTATTCCCTCAATCATAGTGCCCCTACTCCTCTTGGCACTACCAGGCCAAGGCCAAAGCTTCTGTATTCCAGTCAGGTGGCTTTCTCTTTTCCTCTCATGGCTATAAGCCAGGCAAAAGCTTTTGGGAATTTCTCAGGAGAGTGATTTGTATGTCTGCATTCCTGTACCTGATGTGTCAGTTGTTCCTGGCTGGCAAAATTAGAAATTGAGAGAAGTTCACTTAATTGCTGTCTTATAGGGAAGAGTGCTTAGTCACCTAGCAGAAATCGTGCTTACACATTGGGTCTTGAAGTTAGCAACGTAGAGTTAGCACAGTAGAGTTGTTTGTTTGTTTTTTTTTAATTCAGCTGTGCAGTCATGACAAATTTCCAATGGGTATTTGCAAACAGAATATTCAGAGTCTTATAATTTACAAATGTCAACAGATTTTTCGCTGAGGGGAGTTACTGAAAGGCAACTTCCTCTCCATATGCCAAATTTCAAGTCTTAATCCTAATTATATTTAAATTTATTAACTAAATGATAGCAATTAGGTATAGAAAGAAAGGTTACTTCCCTTAATTCTGCTCTAAAATATAGCAAGATTTTATTGATTAATTATAATTTTCTCTAAGCCTGGTACCTGGCAATGAATAGTTTAATTTTAATAATTCAAGTGTGACACAATTCTAAGCAAGCAAAACCAGCTTTCAAAGAAAGAAAGGTTGGGCATTCTCCAGCTGTACTTACCAGATACACACACAAAACGAATAAAATATGAATGAAATATAGAAAGTAATAAGGATATTCAGGCCCAAAACTTTTCAGGAAGGTCTTGAAATGTATATGTAACTGTTTAAAGCATATAGCTTTAAACATATATATATTTAAATTAATGTCATAAGAGCTTGCAGCAACTTACAAGTATCTAAAAAAAAGAAAAAAAAAAAAAAGGTTACAACAAAATATTTACCTGAAGTAGATTTCAAGTGAAAAACTCAGAAACCTTACTAGTAATGTTTTTGAACACTTCAAACTAAAATTTTAATACATGACTCCCAAGACTGACTGAAGCAAATCTGCCAAACAAACAGATTTCCTGTCTGTTCTGTTTTAGCAAGTCTGAGAACAAAAGTGACAAATCTTGTAATTTAATAAGTCCACATGTCTTAATTCAGATTTTTGCATTACATAAGGTACGCTTCAACCCTCCAGTACTCTTTGGTCTTGTCTGAGAGAAAATTTTTGCACATAAGAAAGTGATAAATTACAGTAAGAGCTCCACGTTTAGCCACTTGAACATTTAATATCCAAATTTAAATTACCTTAAAAATACTTTAATGAATAAGAATACTGTTGAACACTACAGTGTTCAGCTTGACTAGTTCATTTGGATGCTCTCTCCACCTTAACACCTCAAGAGCTACATCCATATAATGGTTTAAAATGGTTCTGGAAGTTGTATCATGATGCTGCTTAGTCGAGTGCAAACAGGCATCTTTATGAATTTAAACAAACATAAAGAAGTATGTGATTTTATTTCATACACTTATTATACTGTGTGTTCTTTCATCTGCCTACCTTGCTATGTTTGTTTTATAGAACAAAAAGTAGGTCCTGATTGAACATACTCAATGTAAACACCATTTGTTTAATGGTAGCCTTCTTTCATTAACATGACGTGAATGTGATTCTATTACCTTGTTATCTGTTTTCAACATCATGCAGTAAGCTCCTTTGTAACTGATTTGTAAAAATCTAAACTTAAAAAGGTCTTTCTTTGTGTTGATAATGCCTTGAAGTAGCAGGAAAAATATAAAAAAGCATTATACATGCAATTTGGAAAAAGAATATAAAGATAAAAAAAATCCAAACCCCAAAACTGTATGTTTCATAACATACTCTGCCCATTAACTATAATAAATCTTACTATTTCTAGTCTCTGCTTAATCAATGTGATGGAATTGCAATTCTGTTTTCACTAACTGTGATTTACTTAGTGTGCTTTGATTTATGGTACCACAAATTTGTTTAGGTAATGGAATATTTTAATGTACCGTGCATGATAGAATGCAGTGTAATATCTGTGAATTGCATAGTGACTAGTATTATATTATTGTTGAGAACTAGCTAAACTGTGAAATCAGAAAAAAATTAGTTGTGTAAGCATTTTACTTTTAGTTATCTGTATTGAATATCTTAGAACACATATACCAAAATGAAGATTACGTTTTATGTTGTAAGTTAACACATTCTTCTGCTTAGAGTTCTTTATAAGGACTATACATCACTGGTCTAAATGCTGCACTGCAGACCTGACATTACTCATAAACTTGCAATGCATAGTCCCAGTTCTGCAGATTTCCATGATCAGTCAATGAGGTTATCCATAATAATTCACTGTAATTAGATTTAGTAGATATGTGTATCTTTACAGGACTTGAATTCTTAATATAGTATCTTTAAAAATCTCATTCAGACAAACTAGGTTATGCTGGGGTGTTTAGACAAAGCACGATGTGAAATAACTTTCTGATGTGATGCTTAAAAAGCAGCAGGTGTACATCAGGACAAATATGTTTTCAGGCTCTAAATGAGAAGGATGATGACCCCTTCTTTTGCTGGGCATTTTTTAACTGAGTTTATGTAACATCACACTAACAAAATCAGAGATAAGGTGTCACCAAAATGATACTAACAAGCTCAGGGAGAAAAAAAAATAAATTAAAAAGTCCTCTGAAATAAACTGTCCTATAATGTCTTTCATGGTCAGAGTTATTCAATGACTGTGAAGAAAAATTATTATGAAAACAGCCAACATTTCTAAATTACAAATTGCCAGATTCTTTTCTAAGTTCCAAAATATTTTATCAAATATTATATATATTATGTGTGTGTATGTGCATGTAACTAATGTATATATCGATGTACATAATTATATATATACATTAAATGTAAACATATAACACACATATAAATACACTTGCATATTTTATGCCCTGGAAATCAATTTTAGGTTTTGTTCTGGGAAGCATTTTTTAATAATTTTCTGAAGTAAAATAAAACTTAACAAAGCAAAGTAATTTGCATTATATACCAGAATCTGTTAACTAAAGGATTTTGAACTAATGGTACTGAAATACACTTCTCCAGTGGTTTCCAAAGGAGCTTGCATTCTTAATTTAGACTCAGGATTACATTTAACACTCACCTACAAGAACTGTTGTGAGTAGACTTTCTTGAATTCTGATGCTGTGTGTCAGCATTGCCCTGAAGTTATGTCTCCACTCATGTGGATGAATCCAGCATAATGTGCCTGTCTCCTGTACAATTAAATTCTTGTTTTACCTACCCTTTATGCATATTTTTAAGTTTTATATTCTGACCACTAGTGTGTGATAAACAGGAGTAAACAGAATTATTGTCCCAGGAATCTGCGATAAAACACCAGCTGATTTTTTTTTTCTTCTTACTAGGTGGCCTGCTTAAAATAGTGGCTTTGTCAATTTGTAAACATGGACCAGCTAGCAGAAGCAGGCCTATACAGGCTGCAGAAAGCATCCACATGTTATTTGATGTAATTATTAAGAAAAGGATTTGTAATTTTTTTAAGTCAGAAATTGCAGAAGTGTGAATATCTCCACAAAGTACTAACTATTGTTGTGGAATCATGTAACTTGTCACACAAAAAAAACCCCAAACACATTTCTTACTGTTGGTAGACCATCCATCTATTATTCCTGGTGGGTAATGAGGGAGTTAACCTTGTGAAAAAGTCATGCAAACCAGATTAAGGTTATTAAGGTAAGGCTGAATTCGATTCAGACTATATACTATAGTCACTACATCTTCAGTTTTTTTAATTGTGTTGATTGATTTACAAACAAAATCAAGTTGTCCTATCAAATCTAATGCTTAGACTTTTGAAATGGAATATGAAACTTATGTTTTATTTTCTGGAAAGAGTACTGCAGTGGTAATTTAAATGAATCATATTTGGTGTGATACATAAACTACTACAGGCTGGAGTTCTTTTCAGTCTTGCCACACTTAGTCAGCTGAGATGAGAGAAACAGAAAGTAGTTAATTGTATTTTATTGTTAAAATAGGGTAAAAGAAACAGAGATGCAAAAACACAAAAGCTTCCTTGCTCCTTATTGTGATTATAGCTGTGTTGTGTAAGTGATTGTTGTGGAGTAATTTATTCCCAAGGAGAAAAGGTTGTTCCCAGAGAAAAGTATTTTCTGGAGATTTATTTCCTTACATAGAGAAATATTAATTTATCTACTTCTTTTTTTGTCTTTTGTGTTCATAATAATTAGATAGCTGTTCATAAAGCAAGAGTATCAATCGTCTTGCTTCACCAATATCTACTGTACCTCTCTATTTTACTTTAGATTTTTGCACAGTCCATATAAAAATATTTTCAGCTTTAGAATTTTCAAAGTTCCTTGTCTAATGCAATACAAGAGGCCCAGTACTATTTTGTGATGCACTATCTAACCTCATCTAACAAAGTTCAGAAAGTAAAGTAAATTTAGAATCTGTTTTAGCCAACAAATTTTGGATCTGCTTCTCTGTAGAAGAACTGCATAGTCAAGGTTATATTCTGTTTGCCTGACCTAGCTAACTTTACTCAAACTCTTTCCAGGTCATGATGACTGTGAAATCTCATTTCAGCTTTCATATTCTTTCCTTTTTCTCAGAAATAAAAGGCTCTTCTCTAATGATGGGTTAGTCTGCTGATTTTTTCAATTCCCCTGTCTGGAGGATTCCAGCTGGGATTCCAACCATTTCCCTGCTCACAAAAGTTTTTATACATTAATATCTAGTTATGAATAGATGGTCTGAGCAGTTTGTAATGGTTTAAATGCTTGAAGATTAGCACTAATTATATGTAGCATATTAGGACATAATAGATTAATGTTACTAGTAACTAGCAGCAGTTTTATTGCATATTAAAAAGCAACTTAGTTTTACCATTCTATTAAATGTCTTAGAAATTACTTATAAAGAAGGTAAAAAACTGTTAAAAAATCCAAAGAAATTATAATTAATAATCAGTGAATAGTTCCTCAGTTTCAGATGGTGATACTTGTAAGATCTTATATTCAGCAGAGGACACCAAGGATGTGAATGGATATGAAGAAGAGATTTCAGAAACTGACTTAATACATTAGTTCAAAATGTCTCTTGAATAACAACTATTTATTACCCTACCAGCACAGAACTGAACCTGTGATGAACACACCTGAACAGCAGTGAGATTAAAGGTACCGTGCAGCAACGAACCTTCCTACCTGTTACTGAGCATCTTTTGACCACTGAAGTCACCAAAGCATTCTTGTCCTACAGTACTTCCCCTGCTACGTACTAGCATCCCTTTGCTTTACACTGCGAATGTAATAGCAGCCTGATGCCATTGCAATATAAAATAGAGAAAATAAAAATTGCTACAGCATTAGCTAAATAAAAACATAGTCATGAACACTCAATAGCATAATTCAGTCAAAGGGTCTTTGCATGCATCTAAGGAAAACAACATTGCCACAGTAAAATTATGTATAAAAGTAGAAAATTGAGCAGGTTAAATGTGAGCCAGTTCCAACTATCTTAAAGTAATTGTATTGGTAGCCTACCACACGGTATCTTAGTGGATTTTTTGTCTTAAAACTTAGAATGTTTCTTTAGGTGGGAAATTGGCAACTGACATAACTTTTAAAATGATTCAAGATGAGAGGTAGTGCCTGAATCAATCCCACTATTGATTTTTATGGATTTAGGATCAGGAGTTTTATTAGTTTGAGAGTCAGTGAAATTCAGTATCACACTCATGTTTCACAAATGCTGAACGAAGAAGGCCCATTTTTTTTATAAACTTCCCTGTTCCTTAGAAACAAATCATAATTGCTTGTCTTTGTATCTGGAGAATAAATTCAGTCTCCTCTTTGTGGGCCACAGAGAAAACTGACATTTCTTACTTTCCCCAAGGTTATTCTAACATTAATTAAAGAGTCTCACTGCACTTTTATCTTCCATGCTTGTTCTTTTGTGGATATTATGCTATTTTTAATATATTGAAATGTAATAAATTCAAATGTCAGAAAATGAGTATGTGTCAGGACTCCTGACCGTGTACAGCAGATCCTAAAATGTACGAACAGAATTTAATTTGCAAAGATCTTCTGATTATTTACATTTTACAGCACTTTCACTGCATGACATAATTAGAGAATAATGTCCTTTCTTAACAGTTTCGGTGGTTAGTAATCATCTATATAAACGACACACTACCACTTCTGGTGATAAGAACCGTCACAAATTTGGTTGCTATAATCAGATACATAATTTCTCTCTAGCATGTCAAACAGGAGGGAGAGACAAGCAGAAAGGGAGAATGGAAGAAGAGGAAACTTGAGAGCTCATTATTGCCACCTCACAGCGAGGGGAACATAAGCAACCAGAGGTAAACCTGGGCAGTCATGTCCTTCTTCCTAGCTGAAAATTACAGACATGAGATATTCTGGGCCAAGGTGAGATTCAAAGTCAGTGTGTGCTCCTACAACCCTTCCTTCTATTTGGAAAGGCAGAAACCAGAAATGTGAAGAGAGTAATCATTATTTAGCATACTAGTTTTAGAACTGTGTTTTGTAAGTGCACGAATTCACTGGGATACTGGTTAAATTGCTCAGACTTCCAAAAAGACTAGCAGGTGCTGTGGCTATGCTAAGTGCACAGATGTTACCAAACTTTTTCCCCTTTACTCCTATCAAAGCCTTCTTGCTCAAATTTTTTGTGCAGAGAGGTACATAAAATATTATGCTTTTTAAGCATTTTAACTGTTAAAGAAATGAGTATATCTCGATTCTTCATTCCAAGTGACAAAAAAATGGACAAAGGCTTCTTTCTATCTGACCATCCCACAGTCAACTTCATAGGGAATTCAGTATCTCATTTTCAGGCTACATGGCAACTTTCTAATTACATCTGGTTTCTTTGAATAACCTGATGAAAACTGAATGATTACTTTTTTTTTTTTTTGTCTCCAGTCAAATCTGTTAGGACAGTAAATCAGCTACATCTTCTTCCATTTTTCCCTCCATTTACCACATCATCACCATTTAGAATAATTTTCCGTTCTCTTTACCACTTGCTTCTGAAGATTATTTCTTTTTTTTAACTTGTAAGTAATCAGAACATCCTATCCCATAACAAACAGATAGGTAACTGAAAGGTATAACCAGCACATTGCAGTGAAATCATACCATAAGGAAAAGTCATTCATAGGGCTCATAAGGAACAACATACATAAGCAGAACCCTGTATCCATGACACAAAATCTATCATAAAATTTAAAAGAATTTTTTATACATTGATAAATGTCAATGCAATACAATATGTCATTGGTTAATGGTTTCCCATTCCTGTTAGATAAATACCAGAGCAATGTAAAAGTTTTAGTAATTTTGTTTTTGTCAAATAAAAGCTTTGATAAAGATGAAACAACTTAGGTCTTTCAGCAAAAAATCTGTTTCAGTGAAATAATTTATCTTTGATTCCAAAATACTATATTAAATGAAAATACTATTTGTGTTCAAATAAAATAATCCAAAGTTAAAATTGGCACATAGGCCTCTG
This sequence comes from Pachyramphus minor, assembly GCA_013397135.1. Lineage (NCBI taxonomy): Eukaryota > Metazoa > Chordata > Aves > Passeriformes > Tyrannidae > Pachyramphus > Pachyramphus minor. Next base: position 18,894 of record VYXB01009027.1, on the reverse strand, counting down.
TTCTTCATTCTTTCTCCTTATTAAAACATCTCTCTACCTAGACTTCCCGTACCAGATCCATGGCCTAGTAAATGTCCCATTTCATACAGTGAAGAGACATTTGGGTGACTTAAATCCAAAATTCTGTAAAACGTATTAGAAAAAGATAAATGTCTTGACTGGTACTCCAAGCTCTTTCTATATGATGGACTGTGTGAACTGTAGTCCATAAAATCATGTAACATATCTTATCATGTAATTTATGGTTTCTATAAAAAAAAAAAACAAAAACCTTTTCTCTGTTTGCATGTTAGGATCTGAAAGCATTAAGTTAATTGTGGTTCCAAAGCTACAGAGTGTTCATGATAAATCTATTCTTTAGAGCCCTGAATTATAAAATGGAACACTGAACACTATAAGTTTAATGTACATTATTCTTATATATGTACCTGACTCATGTACATTAATTTTATAGAGGCTGTGTTGTGTACGTGTACGCATCTTGAATATTTAGATTCCAAATATTTCTAAAGGTGTTTTTACTATTTTTACTATAGTAGGAGAATAATTCAGTGAATATTAATAAAATTCAAATTGGAAAAATCCCACTCGGATTTATTTTTCATTTTATATCTGGTCTGATTTTTTGCAGTTGAGAAATGCTGCAATGTTGCATCCAAAACTACGTATATTCAAATGTCTATTTGATAGTAATTGTAACTGAATGACTTAAGTGCTTGAACTCAGTCAGCTATTTATTTTTACATCCAAAAATCAGTCTTGCAATTGCACTTGAAAATATTAATATAATAAATTATCTGAAGCATCATAAAGCCTCTCCTTGTAGAAATGCTTCTTAAAGACATTTTTTATTTAGAAATTTACTAGGTACATTTTATTATCAGTAATTTATGTTTACCAGGGCAGAATTGAAAGGGCAGTTTAACTTCATGACGTTTAACTTGGTGAAGTAAAATGGTAGTTTTGTAATCTCTGTGTGGTAACATAGTTTCTATGAATCCAGTGAAGACTATCACAGTCAGGCCCATAAACAACAGAAATGAACAATTGCCAATTCAAAAGATCTTGGTAAATAACCTGTATTATAATTAGTGTACAATTAAGAACAAGTATAATATTTATCTTTGTCTCTAAATCTTCTTTTTTCCCTCATAATTTAGAAATGTTTACTAGTACTGACAAACTCTTTCCTGGACTTTATTTTGTTAATGTAAATGTTAAAAATTTTAATATAAATTTCCTAGAGTTGTTTAAATTTCAAATGTTGAAAAATGCTTCCCCTCCCTCCCCCGCCCTGCCCTTAACCTGCTTTGCACATCCCTTTAAACTAATTCCCTCCCCTCTTTCACAAAACAACATAAACAAGTAATTGCTTTATTAAGAATATTTAACAAGGTTGAGAACATTTTATGGATTTTAAAGTAGTCTCATATTCACACAGACCTTCATCCTGAAAAATACCCATCTCTCATTCTGCAGTTTTGAAAAGAGTTTATACGTATCCTAATTTCAAGCATGTGTTTTTATATTTTACTGTAACAGAGTCAACATGTTCACACCCTGCAAGATTGAGTTCCAAACACATTTTCTGGACAGTGTTGACAAAAGTTAACACCTGTGTCAAAAATATCTATTTGGAAAGCTATGCTGAAGCTTATCTACATAAGTTCTTCTAATCCTCCATTGATATCCTTGAATTGAATCATATAATGATAGAATCACAGAATGGCCTGGGTTGGAAGAGACCTTTAAGATCATCCAGTCCCAACCCTTCATGCCATAGGCAGGGATGTCATTCACTAGACCAGATTTCTCAGGGTCTCATCCAACCTGGCCTTGAACACTTTCAGTGACTGGACACCCACAGCTTCTCTGGGCGACCTGTTCCAGTGCATCACCACCATCTAAGTAAAGAATTTCTTCCTAACATCTAATCTAAACTACCCTCTTTCAGGTAAAAACTCTTGCCCCTTGTAAAAGACTTCTAGACCACGATTGCCTTAAATACTGTAAGGCCACAGAAGGAACTTGCCATAAGTCACCACACTGGAAACTTCAGATAAGTACAGAAGAGAGGAATTTGCAACAGTAAGGCATTAATTCTACAACTGATGGAGATAAGGCTGGTTAGCACGTCCTAGTTTATACATCTGGACAAATATTCCCATTGTGGTAGACTGTGGGAAACGAAGTAGCTGCTTATATACATGCCTGTTCTCCTCCACAGAGCTGCTCTCAATGGCTTCTTCTCCCAGTCTGTTCTTATGTCTGGGATTTTCCCAAACCAGATGCAGCACCTTGCACTTGGTCCTGTTGAACTTTGTGAGGTTCTTGAGGTCCCACATCTCAAACATGCCCAGGTCCCTCTGGATAGCATCCTGTTCTTTTGTGGTGTCAACTGCACCACTCAGCTTCATGTCCCCTGCAAACTTGCTGAGGGTACACTTGATCCCACTCTCTATGTCATTGATGAAGATGTTAAAGAGCACCAGTCCCAAGACAGAGCCCAAAGGGACACCACTCATCACCAGCTTCCACCAGCCTCCATCTCTACCAGCCTCTCCAATTTCTTATCCACTGAATAGTTAATTCATCAAATCCATGTCTTTCCAATTTGAAGATAATGGTGTCATGTGGGACAGCACTGAAGGCCTTTCAGAAGTCTAGATAGATGACATCTGTCCGTCTTCCCTTTTCAGCCACTGCCATCACTGCTTTATATGAAGGTCACTAGTTAGTCAGACATGATCTGCCCCTTGTGAAGCCATTTTGGCTGCCTATAATCACCTCCTAGTCTTTTATGCGCAGACGATCTGCTTCATGATCTTCGCAGGTTCAGAGTTGAGGCTCTGTGAGAGACTGGAAAAAAAGTATTACTGGCTTGAAATAACTAAGGTGTGTGTGGGGAGGGGATAGTCCCATCTCTGCAAAGGTGGGACTGAACTCGGCTCCACACTACATCCCCTAGAACCTCTCCCTGTCACTGGCACACTGAAAGCAATGCTCGTACTCCCCACACCAGGAGCCCCTAACCCAGCTCTGGAATGGCTGGCAGGGCAGAAGCTATTCCATTGCTTTCCCTCTTTCTCTTTCTCTCTTTTTCCTCTCCTTATTTTCTCTTCTTGGAATCTGTGTAACTTTAAGTTGGATGGGCTGGATTGTGCCAAGTCAATGCTTCATAAAATTCTTTATTGTGATTGGATGTTGCCTTTAAAATTCAGCAAGTTCTCTATTTTTCCAAAGTTTGCCAGTAAAAAATGGTTGCTTGACCTCACAAAAAAGTCACATTTTTCCCTTGCGCTATCTCAGGGTTTAAAAATCCCCAAAACCTTTTCAAGAAACTTGCAGGGCAAAACTAGGGCCTTACCAGCTCACCGTCTGCAGGTCCCCAGATCTTCCTTTCTTTCCTTTTGTAAAACTGGGAGCAATGTTTCAATTTTCTGGTCACTGTGTACTTCAGCTGACTGCCATGACTTTCAAATATGATGTAGAGTGGCTTGGCAGCAATATCAGTCAGTTCCCTCAAGACTCTGAGACGTATAGCATCAGATTCCATAGACTTGTGGCTGTTCAGATTTATCAAGTGGTCTTCGAACCTGTTTCTCACTTGCAGTGCAAGGGACTTCACTCATCCAAGCCCCACCTAGAGGTCTGGTACTTCAGAGAAGCAGGAAGCTTGAGTGCTAGTAGTGACTGAGGTAAAGAGATCATTGAATACCTCAGCTTTCAGCATATCAAGATCACCCATCTTGCTTCTCATTTACACAAAAGGTATGTAAGCTTGGGGAGAAAAATTAAGGGACTATACAACATTTTGAAAACTTAGATTTCAACAATATCCTACAAAAATTAAAAATAACAGTTCCTTGATTCACTGTCTTACAAATACACCAAAAGGTCACCTTCTTTGACACTAAACTCAGAGCCACAAGTGGCTTAATATTGTGTAGCGGCGTCATCTTCTGTATTGGTATCATGAGGTTAGGACTGCCTGATTTAGTTCCGCCAATAAGGAAGAGTCTCAGCTGGGCTCTCTTTAGAATGCCAGTGGTGCCCCAGTGAGGTAAACAGGGAAAGGTCCTCCAGCTTCATTTATGAATGTCATTAAATTGCAGCTGGGAAAGATTTACACTATAACAAAAACAACAAATCAAAAGTTCAGTGGTAACTCACTGATTCTGAGGTGTCTGTATGTAACATGTATGGGGAGGAACTATGCCCTGAACTTAATTTGCTCTTTTTCTGATATATGCTTTTATATGTGCACTGATGAGGGAAGTTTTATCATCTGATGGATGATTTGAAAGGTGCATTAGTATTTAGCAAATAGAAAATGCATGCTTGGTGTGCTGGAAAGGAACATAAAGAACCCTAAACCTCAGATCCATGGTGAATAGCTGCCCATTGTCAAGAGGGCACTGCACACAGAACAGCAAATCTTGGTAAATGAAGTCCAGCTAGAGATTTGCTGCTCTTGAGGAAAGAGGATGGTGTGAAGAAGTGACTCTTTTACAAGTACAATATTTTTACATTTAAATCCATGAAAAATATTTTATATCAAAATTGTTCTGGCTTTAGCATGTATGATCAGAACAAAATTTTTTTCCAAGGAAGTCAAAGTGGATTAATTCTATACATTCAGTAGTTTTTTTCAAGTAAAATTATCCCAAATCCTGTAGAAGATACTGTATTTTTTGCTGTTATGCAAACAGCATGAGTAGCTGTTTGTATAATAACAAAAAACAGTAGAGATTAAATTCTGTGCTCTTAGAATTAACAGAGCTCACTTAAGTAGAAGAAAAGAGTTTATGAGGGTTAGTTTTTTTTGGGATAGTACAAGAAAAGAACATTGAACAAGCAAAGAAACACAAAAAATATGTAGTTAAAATGATAGTAATAAAATAAAATAGTAAGAACAGTAGAAAGCAAAATAATTTTCTAAAGGATGTAATGAATGTCGTGTCATATATGATCCCTGTGTGTGATCAAAATCAAGTAATGCAGAGCAATATTTAGCAGAGGTGTGTCCTTCCTAGGAATTTTAAACAGGTCTTTTCCATCCTTAACCTCTATTTCCACACAGGGATCACCAAGAAGCAGAGAGAAATAATGACAGGTCAGATAACATAATTACCGCCATGCGGGATCCTAGAGGCACTTGTTGGGGTGTTGTCAATACCCCAGGTAGTATTCTCAGCACCCACCTGGCTCCTCCTCAGGGTGTCCCGGAGAGCCTCTGCTCCAGGACTGGGGGACATCCAGACCATGAGGCTGTGGGGGCTCTCCAGGTCTTACTACAAACAGGCATCACTGCCCATGGGTGAGGGATGCTTCAGAGGGTGCAGGGGGTAGCGCAAGACTTATTGTGGGATGTAAGGGGGAAAAAACAGAGGCAGGAGAATCAGGGTAATTTAAGGAAGAGCAACCATGGGAAAACTGAGGTGAAAGGGGATACAAGGGGATGCAGCGTGCTCATGGGACCATGTCCCACACCTTATTGACCAGATCTACCCTATCTTCTCTCTGATCTCCAGTCCTCTTTTCTGGGTAAGGCACCCTGTCCCATGTAGCTGTGGGGGGAAACTGTGGGTCAGGGTCGATGTGTCAGCCCTGTAGCCAGTACAGCTGCGTATGCCTGTGTGTGATCACCAGCAAATATGCAGCCCTACTGGACGGGGAGGGGGGCGAGCAGACCAGGGTCAGACTGTGGATGCCTTTGAGGGTGAGGCATCTGGAGGGTTTGGCTCCCAAAACGACCAGGCATTCAAGCTGAAAGCTGGAGGAACTGTGAAGATACAGGTCAACTGAGAGACTTGGTGGCTGGTGTGTCTCTGTGTGTGCATTTGTGTGTGCCTGCATGGGTGTGAGAGAGAGACTGGAGGATCCAGGGAAAGTCATTGGAGACCACATGTCTAAGCCCAGCTGCCAGGAGATTCACACTTACCCGTGTGTGTGTGTGTGTGTGTGTTCCAGGGTCTTTGTACCAGGGGCAGGGATGGGGCTCTGAGTCCTCGCTTTGCCTCTGTTACTACTGTGGCTTGTACCGTTGTGGATCTGTGTGGCCTGCTATGTGCATATATGCATATTGTGTGTGTGTGTTTGTGTATGCAAAACTGGTACTACATATTCAGCCTCACCAGCTTTCTCCTTCAGTCTGTTGGCATTAGAGGCATAGGGCTGTGGCAGGCTTGACACTGTCAGGCTTCCAGATCTGGCAACCATTATCAAAAAGGTAGGTGTCAAACAACTCTTCAAAAGTTTTGAGATAAGGGATTTTGGAGCTGTGTTAGGCCCCACTTTCAGGCTTGAATGGATAATGACAGTGTTTAATCATTAATAGAAAAATAATTTCTAAAGCTGGTGAAACAGTAAAATAAAGCCATTATCTTCCTCTGCTATCTCCAAAACATTAAGTATTAGGAGTAGTAAGTCGTGAAGACAAACCAAGTAGATCACTGATAACATCTTCCCAGGAACTCAAAGGTGAAAGGAAGTAGGCACACTCTTTCTACCTCCCTTCTCATCATCTGTCTTTCTTGTTCTCACTGTCACTTTCTTCCCCACAGCCCTAGTCTTCTTTAGTTTAGGTTACATAAAATACAGTTTTGACCTTCCTAAGCACCCAGTGACAATTTGAAAAATGAACCCATTTTGTCCAAATAAAGGCTCTGATCACAAAATCCTTGGTAAAGCAAAACTCCAGTTGAAGTCAATGAGTTAGAGGAGTGGTGTGACCACTGAAATCAGTGCAACATTATTTTCATAGGGGCTATGAAGCTACAGTCAGATTTTCCCCACCTATCCCACTAACAACACACTTTTTTTGGTTTTCAGAATAATTGACTTCTGTCCACAAAAATGATTCTGCATTATTCAGGAGGAAAAACACTATAGCAAAAATCTATATAAAAATAAAAGGAAAAATTCTGAAAAGTTTATAGGTGAAATTGTAAATTGTTAATTTCACTTTTCACTTTCATAATAAAGGAATGATATTTCATGAGTACTATTCAGAGTAATGTAAATTATGTACACTAGACCACAGAAAGGGTGATCAGGCATTGGAATGGACTGCCCAGAGACGTGGTGGATTCTCCATCCCTGGAGGTTTTTAAGATGAGACTGGATGTGGCACTCAGTGTCATAGTCTAGTAACTGCAGTGGTAGCAGATCAAGGGTTGGACTTGATGATCTCAGAGATCCTTTGCAACATGGCTGATTCTATGATTTCTTTTCTTGATTGTAATATTGATGACTATAACCAGAGAGCAAGACAAATGTAAAGATTTGTGCCCTTCTCCTTTTCCACATTATACCTGTGCTTGTCTCACTTGGTTTACTGCTACAGAGTGTTTCAGAAATATAGAAGCAATCTCTGAGATGTTTTCTCTGTTATATAGCATTTAATCTGTTCGTGCCAGACAAGAGTGTTTCAATTTAAAGGATGTTTATCTAAAAAACCCAGATCACTGATTCATGAAGATGAAAATCCAGTTGTCTTGTTTTAAGAGTAGCAGGGATGGGCACAAAAGCAACCTAAGGAAACAGCTGAAGTTTTGTTTGTCTTTGCAGAACAGGATTTTAGTTTCAGGAAGAATTCGCTTCGTGATTGAGTGGCAATTAAATGCAGTAAGAACTGTTGGGCTTGAATTAAATAAAAGGCTTAATTAACTACACAAAAAAACTAACTGATGGTCCTGTCAAACTGGCAAACAAACTCAATGATCTTAAAGTAAAGCTAAAAACAAATGATGAATCTATGAAATATTGCTCATACTACAATGGAAATACAATTAGAGATAAATAATAATTGAGAAAGGACAGCAGAAACTGTGAAGAAGAGAAAGGTGTCTATGGTCACAGTCAGAAGAATCCTGCATTAAAAGAAAAAGACACTTTAAGACAGCAGCATTTTACTACAGTCAAAGGAAGTCAGCCTCACCTCTGAGCCTGCAATATCATGGAGCAGATTTTTCTGGAAGGTATGTCAGGTCATATGAATGATAGGGAAGTGATTAGGCAGTCATACGGGTGATGTTCCATGCTGTGACAGCATAGTCAGGCACAATTTACCTTTAGTGAAGGCTGGTGGCCTTCTATGATGGAGTGACTGTGTTGGTGGATAAGAGCAATTGATGTCATCTGTCTTGACTTCTGCAAGGCTTTTTACATGGTCCCACACAATACCCTTGTCTCTAAATTTTCAAGATATGCATTTGATAGATAGATTGTTACATGGATAAGGAGTTGGATGAATGGTTGTGTCCAAGCCAATGTCTGAATGTCTGCGTGGAAGCTGGTGATGAGTGGTGTTGCTCAGGGGCAGAGTGTACTGGGACGAGTACTATTCATTGCCTTTGTTAATGACATAGGCAGTGGGATTGAGACCACTTTTACCAATGCTGCAGATGACACCAGGCTGAGTGGTGCTGTTAAGCATGCTGGAGGAAAGGGATACCATCTGGAGGGACCTTGACACTCCTGAGAGGTGGGCCGATGTAAACTTCATGAAGTCCAACAAGGTCAAGTACAAGGTCCCGCACCTGAGCTGGGGCAGCATTCAGTATCAGTACAGCTGTGTCCAGCAGATTGTAAGAGGTGCTTGTCCCCCTCTACTCCACTCTCCTGAAATGCTGCTTGGGGTGTTGTGTCCAACTCTGGAGTTCTCAGCTCAAGAAAGATGTGGACCTGTTAGATTAGGTCCAGAGGAGGGATGCCAAAGCAATCAGAGGTTTGGAACACTTCTTCTGTGAAGAAAGACTGAGAGCAAGTCCTAGTTACAGGGGCTAGGACCACTTTATCACTATATGAGTATAACCAAAACTCTGTATTCTGCAGCCTCTGTGTCATTTTCAATCTACTGTTAATAACAGATCATTTGCAGCAGCTGCCCAGGGCACACCTGACACCTCAGGCTACAAGCTGGGTGTTAAAGAATTCTGCGAGGCAGAAAAGTGTTACTTTGTCCTCACATCAATGACTCAGCTGTGATAACACCTTCACACTCAGCTTGAGGGGTCATCTTTGCTAATGGGCCACAACAGACTGGAGTAATAAGCAGCTGCAACGACCTACACCATCAAAGACTTCAAAAATATCCCTTGACTCACAGAGTTAAATCACCCATTGTGAAACTCCCCGCCCTGGGGGACGTACTGGACATTCCTGCCTGAGCATATATAATCTTGGGATTTTGGGACTTCTGGTACCACTTGTCAGATCCAGAGAAGGACTAGATCTTCAGCAGGATTGTGACTGCCACTCTCTAAGAGACTGTGACTATCACCTGGACCAACAGGTTTTTTTTCCTTTTACTTTGTCCCCAGGGGGACCACGTGGTGCTCAGCACAGGAGTGGACAAACATCCTTCTGCTCTTGTTCCAGGCTGCTGGGTTCTGTCTTTGTGGGTTTTCCCTGTATCAGTGCATTTATCATAATCCTTTTTTAGTAAATTGTAACTTTGACTTGTAACCTCTCTTGAACTGTGTTCATTTCTTCTGCCAGTTTACTTTTAAACCAACACAGAGTCAGGGTTGTTCAGCCTGGAGAAGAGAAGGCTTTGGGGAGACCTTATTGCAGCCTTTCAATATATAAAGTGAGTTTCTAAGAAAGATGGGGAGAGATTAGGGCCTGTAGTGACAAGGGGCAACACTTTAAAACTGAAAGGTGGTAGCTTTAGACTGGAATTTTTTTATGTGATAAGTATAGACAAACACTGGAGAAATGTTGCATATGCCCCATAGTTGAAACTGTTCACGAACAGATTGAATAGGTCTTTGAGCAACCTGGTCTATTGAATGTTGTCCCTGACCCTGGTGGAGGGGTTGGAACTAGTGGATCTTTAAAGATCCCTTTCAACCCAAACCACTTGGTGATTCCATGATGATACAATTCTATGTTATGCAAAGCACAATGAAATTAAAATATTTTCATAACCTTTCATGAAAAATGCCAGTAGACACGGGGTAGATGCAAAAAAAGGGAAAAAAAAACAAACCAAAGAAATCACAATATTTGTATTTCATCCTGTTTTTTGCACTTACATGGTAACTGACTTTGTTCAAGTCAAGCAAAAACCCTGCCTTAAACTTTTGAATTCTGTCTAGAAAGAAGTCTTTCACCTCCAAACTCTAATGGTGTGGACCCCTTAATTTGCCTAAGTGGACTTGGTTTTGACCATTTTTAATGTTTTTCCCCTGTAACTCTTTGTATAGTCAGAGACAGTTTATTCTACTCCTTGAGATTATGAAACACATCGTTGAATGGGATGTGCTGAAAGTAAAACTTTAAAAGAATTGAAAAATTAACTTTTTATCTACTAGTGCACGGATTACCCAAACCTTAAGTCTGTTGGACTGAATGACATATGATTTATATGCATGATGCTATTTAGTTGCAAAGAGAATGAAATTATCACAGGGATACAGGACCATTCAGGCTGGTAGGGACCTGTAGAGGTCTTAAGCCCCAGACTCTGCCCTGAGCAGTCTCAGATGTGGGGTCAGGTGGGGCTGACTTACACTGCCTTACACTCAGTCTTACACTGCTAAAGTGTGAAAGTTCACAGGTAAAATTTTGATCAATCTCCCTGGTCTCTGGCTTCACCACTGCACTGTATGCACTGGGGGAAAGCTGCTTTTTATCTCCAGCCTGAGAATCCCATGGTGGAACTTGTGCCACTGCATCATGCCCTCCCATCATGCACTGCTGTGAAGAGCTTGGCTTTGTCTACCCCATCCTCTCCTGTCGGTATCAGGAATGCCCCCAAAGACATTCCTTCACCTGGCTGAACCAGCCCTGGTCCCTTGGCTTTTTCACAAAGATAAGGGCTTTAACCCTACCTTCTCAGTGGCCTCCCCTGAACCCAGCTCAGATTGTCAATTGTTTATAAGTATTGTATATGTTGTTATCTACTGCATACTCTGTATGTCACCAAATTTTTCAGGCTTACAAACAATTTATTTATTAAGTCAAATTGTCTTTTGGGACAGGAAGAAAACTCAAGCAGACATTTAGTTTTTAAGCCCATTGAGCACAGGTCTATGGTTGAGAAAGTGCCCAGAGCAGCTAACATGCTACCCAAGATAAGCAAAAACTATCCTGCAGAGGTTTACTTTCACCCTGCTGTAGGTGGTTCATTGTGCTGTGCATGTTATTGCTTAAAATTGTGTTAAGGTCTCAAGAAAATACGTGCAAGATGTAGAAGGAGGGCCCAAGATCTTAAAAGCGAGACATCATGAGAGTTCTTTCTACTCAGGACTATAAGAAAAATGTTTTAAAAGGACAAAATTATTTGGAATGAAATGGAATATTTAACTAAATAAGTATCTTTTGGATATTCAAAAATGATTCTTTAAAAATTAAATGTAGCTTAAATTAAAAAAAAAAGTTTGGATGAATCATCAAATGTTTTCACTTGATTACAAGCATTTTGTAATGAAAGTTATCTGAACAAGTGCTTGCAATCCTAATGTGCATGTCATAGAGTTAACATTTTATAAATGCAAACTCTAATTTATGTGATTTTTCTGTTATTAAAATGCCATTTAATTGTAAGGTTGCTTATATTTCAAAACAATCACAGGATTTCATTTGAATTCAATATCATTAAAAGGTCTGATAGAAGGTCAAACTTTTTCTGACAGCAATTTAAAGATTTGTTCTCTTCCTCATAAAAACTACAATTCAGGATTCTTGAATAGGAAAACACTTCAGTATATCCTTAAGCTTTAAAGTACTCCCAGTCACTTCAAGGTGAAGTTGTTTTGTTCCTCAAGGATGTACAGCGACTTAGATGACTTTACTGACTTAGAATCTAAACAAAGCTACTTAAACAGTTTCTATCAGATGCTAAAGCCCACAAAGTATTTTTATTTGCAAAATATTATCTCAAGTACTGTGGACAGAAGCTGGTAAAAAAAAAATCATAGTCTCCAAATAGCTTCTTCTTGCATAAGAATACTAAATTGCAGTGTAGCACTTTGAAGACACTAGGTTTAGTGTAAGTAAACAAACCTGCACCAGTATTATTAATTTATGACTCTTTTAGTCAGAAAGAGACTCAGTGAGGCACCCTATTAGGCAATTATAAACACAGTATCTAACAACCTAGATATTTTAAGAAAATATTTAACATCATATCTGTTAACATAACTAAATTCATATCTTTTGAGATGTTATATATTATATACCAGATTTTACTTTAAATTCTATTAAAACTGTCTATAACTGTGGTTTCAAGGACCATAGGCAAAATAGCTTTTGTTACAATTTTCTAATTTTTCCTCTTACTAAATGAAGTTCAAAGTTGCTATCCCCATTGTTTCTTCTCCTCTTGATCTTTGAGGAATAATTTATATGCAGATGATCACATTATCCTAAGTTATATAGATACTTTTATAATGTCTCTTGAATTACATGTTGTATGTTTTTTGACTTTTAATAAGTAATTTATATTCTATCCATTCCTCCACAAACTTCCTTGCTGTTTTATTATTAAAGAAAGGGATGGAGGAGGTGAAACTAGTGTTTTCATTTTGAGGAAAAAACTACCAGCTTTCAGGAAAAAAAAAAAAAAAGGCAAAACTGTTTGGAAGAACAAGTGAATAGGCATGGGAAATACTAAATAACTATTTATTTCCTCTGGACCCCTTTAATTTTTTTTTTTTTTTTTTATTTAATAATATATACAAGTGTAATACAGAGAAGCAACATAAGACATGATGATTGTTTTGATTTCCTTTGACAGAAAAGGTGACTGCTTTCTGCTTTCCAGTGTGTACCAGGTGTTTTGAGTGTATGTGTCATCCTCAAACAGATAATGCTTCTGCAGTGAGATTCTTAAACCAGAAAGGAACTTGCAGGCACATACCTATACCTCTTTATCTTCAATCTAATTACTATGGAGACTAAATTGTCATGTTAATGGAAAGACTGCAAAGGTAAGAATTACAGCAATTGTTGAAGCAAACCATTGATTGTTCCTGGCTTACAGGGTAGAAACTTGTTTAAATATGGGAAGCAGTTTAATAGAAGAAACGGAACAGAAGAGAGGAATAGATGCTAATATAGTGCATGACTTTAGGGGAATAGAAGAAACGGAACAGAAGAGAGGAATAGATGCTAATATAGTGCATGACTTTAGGGGAAGAAGCTGAAACTAAGATAAAATTAAGTATTATAAGACCTTGAAGACAAAATTGAAGTTCCAAAGTTAATACACATGTGCATATGTACTCAAATGCTGAAATCCATCTCCTTACCTAAACAGAAGCATTGCAAGGACAAGAATGAAAAGAATAATAGCAAGGATAAAAAAAAATAAAATATCAGAGAGGTTTCGGCTACTCAATAAATAATTTCTAACTTCTTGGTACAAAGTAATTAACATGCAAACACCCCCATTCATCTGTGTATCTCTTTTTGTGGGTCCAACTCCCAGTGAAAAATACCTACAAAGGAAATATGTGACACACCCTCTCAGACTTCTGCTCAACCTGACATTGTTCAATGCATTCCACCACTTTCTCTTCAACCTTCTAAAACTTTTTGAGCCCAATCCCTCCCATCTTGGGAAGGGGCACATTTGTATTTTTTGGGGGCACACGTATTTTTGTGGCAGTCTATCCATGACAATCTTGTCGACTATGTCAATTTTCTGGCACATGAAAGGGGAGATTTTCCTAAGCCCTTTGTGTATCATTAGTTTGTCAGTGCCCCGAGTTAGACAAGGCGTTTGTCTAACCAGTCCATCAGTTACAGTCCTGTTATGAGGACAGTTAACTAACTCTTTCAGGGTCACATGCAAACAAAAAGACCCCCTCCTAGCTCTCCACACCTTGAATTGGCCTGTTGGTGTCCCAGAAAAGATCCAGGGACACATGCCAACAGCACAAGAGAAAACCCCTCGAAGGCTACCGCAGTAGAGTTTGTTACCCGTTGCCAGTCCTTGAAGGACTCACACTTAACAGTTTATGGAATAACACTTTTTATTAATAGAATAGAAATTGGGACAGGTTAAGTTTTGAAGATTGCCATTGATAGTATCTGGCTGCAAAAACGTAGGCAAAGCATTATGTGAACAAGTTCTAATCTCTAACCAAAGCTAGTTTGAGATAATTATTCAGTGTGCACAGAGTACGGTTCTTATTCCATAGGTGTCCCTATGGGTAGAAGATAGGTTTAGCCCATTAACTGATGTCAGAAGTTACAATTAGTCTTCTCTATCTTCTCCCCATTTTTAACTTTTATACTAATTTTTATGTTTAGGTGGAGCTTGAATGACTTTAGTGATACATCATGTTCAGTGGGGGGTGGTTGTACCCTGGAGGTGGGTAACATCAGTATTGCATTTGAGGTAACTTTTGGGGATGATCTATGATCTTGCCACAGTTGCTAGTTCAACAGAAAGAAATCCTTTTCGTCCCTTAGTTGACAGTTGCTATGTGGCTTGTCAGTGATAAGGTAGCACTGAGTTTCTCCTCTTGCAAGGATTTCAACAGAGCCTGGTTGTGATGTCTCTGCTCTCTTCCACCCTTAGTTTAGGTCCCCTTAGCATGTGTGGAAAGTTGGACATGCTGGTCTGACCATATTCCATACAGGGAGTAGCAACATCATTTTCTGCCTGTAATTTTCCATACTGTTATAACTGTGTCTGTAACTTTCCATCCTACTCCATCTTCCAGTTTTATCCTCCCTTAACAGGTATGCTGATTGAAATTTTTGCAGTTTTCCAGTTTTCTTTAATTTTACCCAATGTCTTTTCACAACAGGTGGCCACTTCAATAATTTTCATCCGTTTCCATTCCAGTAGGCAACTTTTTTTTCATTACTGTCCTTTTCCCCATAAATAAATAAATAAGAAAAACAATAAAAAAAACCCAAACCAAAACAAACTCCTTGCTTTTTTATGTGATCCTGTACAGAAACATGGGAGAAACTGGTCACTGGAATGATGTTATTCTTACCTGCTTATGAATTCAGTGAAGGGTATCTATACTGTAAGATCTTAATATGAAATATTATTTTTTGAGAAATTTTATGAAAGGTTCTTTGTTTATTACAAATGGACTTAACTACACTTTTTTTAACATCCAGTAAGTAGTAGCTGAAAACTATCTTTAAAACAAATAAACAAAAAATTAGGCAAACCAAATACCACAACCAGTTTCCCTAAAATATGTGCAGGAAGCTTTACCCAGAAGCAGTTTAAAAAGTAAATTACAATGCATTTTTTGCAATCATTACCAGTCCACACTGGTGGGGAGAGCAAGAGCCCCACAGTCTTGCAGAACTCTAATGTTTGTAGTGTATATCTGTGCAGTAGTACTGCCAAATCATTAAGCCACCTTCAAACAGAAGTCCTAGGTGAGACAGGTGTTAGCACAGTGGGTACTCAGGAGGATAGAGTGAGTGTTGGATGCTGTAAAAGACAAATACTTTACAACTCAAATTATAAGCAGACTACTACCGATCTCACTGCAGCTGAGCAAGGTTGATGTCAGCCATTGATTTAATGTTTGCACACACCAACTCTCACTAATTCAAAGAAGCAAGGTCATTTTAATTCACTTTGTCTGTTTTTTTTCTATTTAAGCAGCAAGTGCTCCCTTGAAGTCTGCAAGAATGTTAAGTACTGTGGTTACTGCTTTAGTTTCTTTGCCACAACTGGAGAACAGTTTTCTTAATAGGACAGATGTTGCACTTACAATGCCTTTGACATAATCACAAAATTGATTATGTGAGGATTTGTCCATAATACATTAGGAAAATACATTAGTTCATTTGTTTGGTTTTCAAAATAGAAGATATTAATAGTACTGCTAGGTCTCAGGTTTCACTGTGTCACTGTGCTACTGTGTCTTATTGTCCAAAGTATTTCTATTCTTATTAAAGCTCCCAAGTATATATCCCATATATCCCATATACCCATAATGGATAGTATACCCATTGATATATGGAGTATATATGTACACCTAAAGTATAACCTGGGAATGTGAGTAAGACTAAATAGAGAAAAAGTTTTTAAACAATTTGAAGGTGTGCTGAAAGCAAAATTTCTATTTTCCTGTTTTATGGCATGAAATAATTAGCAAGGGGAGAAACAGCACACAGGTTTGGGTTTTTAAATGGGATGTTGCACTAAAAGGCATTCAGGTATTCATCATGCACTGGAGGATGATAGAGTGTATGCTTTTTCACAAATAACTATGATATAACTATGATATATCTATGATATATTCTGATCTTCTCCAGATGTGTTTAATTGCATTGTGTTTTGCCCAAAAGAGCTAGATTTGTCACCTGGGTCTATATGCATATAAGGACCAGAGAAGTTGAAAAAACTAAGTTATTTTTCAAATCCACACAGAATTTTAACACTGAACTACCCAAAGACTTAAACGTAGTAGGCTTCTTTAGCTTTTGGCTCCTTATCTGGGGTTTCACCTTTAGAAAACAAATAAAAAAATAAGTCGTAGGATGTTAAATGGGAGCAAAGGTATTTGGAGTGAACTATTACACTATTTCTTGGGCCAAATCCTTCTCTTCTTTACAGAAATTTATTATCCAGGAATCAACAGATAAATAGAAATCCAGTTCACTGCATAGTTGTAAATGGTTAGCAGGAACTGGACACAAGGAATTTAAGACTACCTTCATGGAAGTGCGCAGATAACAATCACATGATTTGGATTCAGTGCCAGAAATACAGTCAGCATTCTCTTCCTCCAGTCTTGGGAACACGATGGCTCATGTTTTTTCTGAATCAGTGCATATGCTTTAGTTTTATACAGTAATGTCTTTAATTTTCTTTTTTTTCCTTTTTGGATGTGGATTTAATGGAGTTTGGATCTACCCCTGAGAATTTTCATCTTGTAGAGGAGAGCAGCTCCCCTAGGAGTAGTAGGTAGAGGTGCATTTCATGAAATGTTAGAGAAGAAAGATATATCTCATGAAAATATGACAACAACCCATGTCTCCATAACAATATAGAGAAAAAGAATTGTAGAGACACATCAGCCTAATTCAGAAACTTCTTTATTTTGGCTGTCAACAGAACACTAGCATAAAGGTGTTTTAGCTACATATTTGTTTTATCTGAATACATAAATCATGTCTCTGTAGAAAGGGATCTCAACAATTTTTGTAGGATATTTTTTAATTATTGGAGCTGGAAATTATAAATTTTATATGTTGAGCATGGCAAATTGTAATACACAGACTGCTCCTGATATATTAAGGAAGACCAGAAACAGTAGTTAACATAACAGTACCAGGCAAAATTAATGTTGCACATGGAGAAATCTTTAAGTTTTAAAGAGGGCTCTCAGAAGCAAAGTCCACAAAGGCATTTGAGAAAAAAGTCTGATAAAATAATCTGATTAAAAGACTCTCTCAGATGATGTAATTCCTAATAATTTCTAGTTGTTGATCAAATATTATTAAGACAGAGATAAACTGAACTATTCCCAAGGAAGGAGGCATATGGAGACTTCCAAGGGTAGAACTTCATGATCTCATAGGTCCTTTCCATCCCATCTGATTCTATGATTCCTCCCCAAAGCCCAACTCACCTCTCCAAACTAGTTTGTGAAACTTCAAGTTTCGATATGATGGACTCACATAGACTTAAAAATTGTTACAAGGGGAATTCTTTGCCCGCATTTTGATGGAAGCACCTGTAAATTTCATCAATCTCACTGTCATAAGAAAATTAACAATAATTTACCAAGAATTTCAACAATTTTTAAATGAAGGAGAACAGACCTCTATGAAATTATCTACAGTTAATACACGTTGGATATTAAACTAGAGCACATTTTTAGAAGAGAATTTTAACAATAAATCTTTTGCCTAGCACTAACTTTTTTTATCCCTCTCTTGTACAGCAAATAGCCTGTTTGTCTATCTTATATTTCTGCAGTTTAATACACCTCGACTTCAGTCTCAACAGGATACCAGTACAGTGTAAATAATTGACCACAAGAATGATAGACGGTGGAAGCTGAAATATGTCAGTGAAAAGTGCCAGGTCAGTTTATCCTTTTTTTCTAGTGTGTTTTTGTTTGTTTGGTGGGGTTTTTTGTTTGTTTGTTTCTTTTTTTATTTCTCCCATAAAAAATTACTGCTACTACCTGTCTTCATGATTTCAAGATACATCTTTGAGAGTTTGATACAAATGACATAAAGATCAAGTAAAATTTAGGAAACACACTCTCCATCTATTCAATGAACAACAGTCAGACTACAGATAGTAAATCCTTTCTTTCTTCTTGAAAATTTAAAATAGAATAGAAATAGATTAGATTATTTTACAGGATTGTTTCCTGCCATATGTTTATTGAGTTGACTATGCCTGAATGTATGGCTATTTACTTTCATTCTCATTTTAGTTCATTCCATCTTTTCCAACCTACTCCTTTTACATCATTCTTTCAAATTTCAGCATACTTGAAACACTTTCCTGTGTAATGTGTATCCACACATTTAGGAAATGTATTCATTATTATTCAGCTTGTTGATGAAAATACAAAGTATTATTAGACGCATGGAAGATCAGATTTCTTTTTTGACATCAAACCATCTGATTCTTCTGTTTTATCTTTTTGACACATTTTACAGTTGTTAAATGAAAGCCGTATTTTTTCTTTCTTATGACACAATGTCAGAATGAGTAGACACCAAGCTGAGTGGTGCAGTTGAAACACATCATGGGTGCGATGCCATCCAGAGGGAGCTGGATAAGATCAAGAAGTGGGACCATGGGAATCTCATGAAGTTTAACTAAACGAAGTGCAAGGCCCTGCACCTGGGTTGGGACAACCCCCCATATCAATATAGGCTGCAGGAAGAAGAGATTGAGACCCCAAGCAGGACTTGGGGATGTTGGTGGAT
>VYXB01009023.1:21284-43717 GCA_013397135.1 Pachyramphus minor | reverse complement strand
GGCTGGTAACCCACGACAGTTGGTCAATTGCTATACATATAGACCAAAAATCTGAGTTTAAGGGAATTCTTTTTATGTATGTACTGTGTGTAGCATGTCTTTTCTCTTGTGGAGGTCAGGCTTTGACACAAAAGAGATATTGAAGGTTCTGTTGTCCTTGCACAGCGTTCATGCCACCAATCATAACCTGAGGTTGTCTAATTAGTTCTGATAAAATAAGAGTTAATATGACACCAGTATTAACACTGGATTGATTCATATTTTGGGACAGACCAGGTCTTTGGGAAAGCTAAGAGTCACCTTGGTCAAAGTCATCTCTTCTCTTTGTGCATCTTTCTCCCTGCAGCATGAAACCTCTTTTAGCCATGTCGACTTTAAGTTGTTTGAAACAGGTACTTTCTTCCCAACATTCCTGCAGATTCCCATGTGTGGATCAGCTCTCGCCTAGGAGTCTGTCACCATAAGCAGAATACACAGACAGTGGATTGGCAGGTTTATAAATTTTAAGTTTCCTAAAACCAACTGGTCTGGCTTTCCTTAACAACTGAAGTCATAGAAATCTCACAGCCTGCTTTGAGTCTAGGAACTGTGAAAAGGTGATCTTTAAAAAGAAACCAAAAAAAGCCTCCCCAAAAAGCCCACAACAAAAGACAACAAAACTCCCTTAAAGCCTGAAAAAACCACTGATGTTGATTCCAGGATTTGCGAAGAAACAGAAGAGCTTTAAACAGTAATTTGTTGTGATTGATTGTGTCTTGAGATTTGAGTCTTATTTCTCAGCTACATTTATCTCATTTGAACTCAAAGCCTTGGACGTTGTTCAGCCTTTTGTCTTTTAGACTGAAGATGACTGTGCCATCAGTTGAGGTAATATAAAAGTTAACATAAAAGTTACCACAAGCATCTCTGCTTCCAACTTTCTCTTTGAAAAGAAAAATGAAGTGTCAGCATCTTGCCAAAGCTACCAGAAAGTTGTAGCTGGGTTTCTTAGGCACAGAGAACAATTATCTAAAGTTGTAGCTACAGGGTTTGCCTCTTTGTGAGAGTTTTTCCACACAGTTTGATTGCTTACAGAGTATTCTGAAGCCTGTGCTGACTGTTGCTTCCAAGTACAGCTGGATTAATGAACTGGGAGAAGTGTATCCAGGTGAAGTGAGAACTGATCTATCTATTCCCAGGTTATGTTTTACAGCAGTTAGAAAATGTTTGATTGTGGAAATTCAATTGATATATGCATATCTGGGTATTACAAATTAGCAACAGGATTGATACAAGAGCAGATGCTTGTTCAATTTTCGGGAGTATAATTTCTCATTGCCCAGCTCTAGTTTTATATTTATTTAGTTACAGCAACAGAAAATTAATTGTTGAATATCACTATTTCTTACCGGTATACGGGCCACTATGATGCTGCTGCTGCTGCTACTATTACTCTTATTATTATGACTGCTACTATTATTATTCTTATTATTGTTATCCTGTTCAGCAAAAGTTTTCAATTGATTTCTTGTTTTCAAAGGATCAGTTGATTAAAGTAGGTGCTTAAATCTCACCGATTTTGGAAATTTAGTAGAATCTCAACATTTGGTAAATGTTCTTCTGGATGGAAACACTTCCAGAAATCAGTTTTAAGTATACTTTTTTTTTTTTTTTTGTGGCCAACACAGCCCAAATTACCTGCTGATGGAAATGAGTGAAAATTGTTAGGTTAAGCCCACTTATACCAGCAGGAAATCTGGTCTGGGATTTGCTGTGATGAGCAAATACGTGTATTTGCTGGAGTTAATTTTACAAAGCTGACCGAGCATTGCTGCCCAAGGGTAGGGAAGCATAAATACCTCATGAGGGGTAGAGATGTTATTTGACCAGGCTTGTTCTTTCAAAAAAAATCCTCCATAGGAAAGAGCATAAATTGAACACATCTATGTCTTTTGATATGGTATGCTTATTTTATAATCACACAGCTAATTTTGAGGATTGCATGTCAGGTAGCAAACACCACTGTTCAACACCTTATGTGTAGTCAACAGATAAGTCTGTTTGCTTGTAATTTTCTTTGTACATAGATTTTCTTCATATATTTCCAAGATGATGTGCAACTAACGAGGATGTTCTGTCATTATTTCACAACACAGGAGCACACACATATTTACCAGAATCAGTGTTTGGGAAATACTATTTGGCTAGCTCTAAAAATCAGTGTTATTATTTGAACAAAAATGTAGCATTTAGAAAAGATATACCATGTCATAAGGCAGGCATTTAGATTTTGTGCACATTTAGAATTAGATATACTATATAGTTTTACCAGTTATGCAGCTTTGGCTGGAATATTCTTTTTTAAAAAAATTAATTCCTTCAAAGTATATGCCAGCAAACAAAGATTTTCTTTCTGGCTCATCTGCCAATAAGCACATCGAACTATTTCCAAAATGAAGGATCTAGAGAAACAGTAGTTCCATGGTAGCCACATAATTGTAATATCAGCTGCAAACACTCAAAAGCAAGAATTTTGCTGGAAGTCTGTTTAGGAGATCCATGTGGCCGTGTTGTGTTAGATTTTGGCCAGTTTCCTAGAAATCCATCACGTGTAGATTTTAAACCTCAACCATCCTTGGGTATGTCTGGTGCATGTACAAAAGAGAAATGCTTCTGTCTTCAGCAGCATTGAATTTTTTACTTATACATTGTAAAACTTTATGAAGCAGAGCCGTAATACAACCCTGCAAGTGCACAGCCCATTGGTACTGCTATAATCATTCAACTGAGAGGCCTGTGTGGGCATGATTCAATAGGTAATGGACTGGATCAGTGTTCAGCTTGACTGATGGGATTTTATTGTTCTCCCCTCCTTGCTAACAGCTGCTTATTAGTGTGCAGAGCTTTGGGGAAGCCAGGAAATGATCTCTCCATTGTGTGGATTGGTATTTTGGTGGATAGTGGAGGTCTTTACCCATCTTCCATCGCTCTCCCCGCTCTGTGAAGTTCCAATTCTCGAGTTTTTGCAGGTTCTGTCTACCAGACCAAAGGTGTTGGAAAGCCCATCCTCTCACTTTGATTAATGCTGATAGGATTTGTGACTATTGAACACCATGCAGTGAGTTGAGATTCTATGCCAATGTGATTTTTTTATTCTTTCTTCTGTTGTTTTATATATTATCTTTCATAAGCAGAAAATGTAATTCATTCTGCATAGTTGAAGGAATCAACATCAGCGAGGGGAAGAAGGTGTCTTCATCACATTAATGTCATTTACTGTCACATGCATATGTAACCACTTCTCTGCACCATGAAATATGATAATGGATGCATAGTTGGCCAGCTCTAGGCCATCAATTTATATCAGGCCCAAACTGGCAAAGATCAACAGCCTTTATTCTCTGTTGGTTGTACAGGACATGGTGTGGGACTAGATTATCAAGTTCATTCCTCTGTCTGGAGAGTGTGGTGCAGGCCACTGCACCACAGTTAAAAGCATCAGGTTGGTTTGCTTTCTGCACATGTTGAGATGAAAAGCTGATCCCAAACCAAATGAGATCTCTTAAAGGATGATTTCTTTCATAGACTTTAAAGCAGCTGCAAGGAATGGTGCAATCTGAGTAACCCTGTGAGTTGTATCCAGAGGATGGCTCAGCCCTGGTATTAGAGGGTGCTGATGTTGAAAACCTTTCATGTTTTTCTGTCAAAAACACCGAGGCAACTGATGTGGAAGATTGTACCATTCCCTGCTCTACTGGTAATAAGCTTTTGTTCAGTGCTATGGTTTTTTGGTTTTATTTCATTAGTAATAAGATACTTGCCAAGGAAATAAAACATTATTCAAGAATAATAAAAAAGTTTAATTTGCTGTAGGCATGTGTTCAATTAAAAGTAATTTATCATTTCTTGCTAGAAAATGAGAAAGTTCCAACCAATTATTAGACATTTCATAAGTTCCTACCTATTTTTTATTACCCTTAAATTGTCTTTACATGCAGAAAAATAAATTGAAGCTAAAAAATATCCCAAAGCCTTGTCATTTCAAAGACTGGTCTTCCATGTCGGTTGTGATGTGCTGCCGTTATTCAAGAGGCAAATTAAGCAATCATCTTAATAAAATGTGAATAAGATGAATGCAGAAGTCTCATATGCTGCTGGGGTATACTTCACTAAGCAAAGTATTTGCTGTTACTATTAAGTAGGATATAAGTCCATAGAGTACCTGAACAGAAGGTGTTGTATATTGTTGTTCTTAGAAAATTTGAAGTAATTGCCTTTATTATTAAAATAGATGGCTTCTTCTATATCTGAATGCTCACTTCTTCTGTGCCTTTCTCATTCCCAGTAAATGCAATCTGATTTATAGTTGTGTAAAAATACTGCAGAATTACATGGTCATTCAGGATATATTTACTGTGAAAAGGTGTAAATGATAGTAAAGCAGGAGGAAATTTGCCCTGTGGTTTTTATTTTGTTCTTGGGGTTTTTTTGACATGTATTTCTTTCTAGATATATCAAATAACTGGGTAGTGTATGGGAGTGGCTGAGAGAACTTGCAAAATATCCATTATCCTGCATTTTACTCCCTTTGGGAAGTAAATATCTTAAATAACTCTTTATACTCAGATTCACTGGTACCTTACAAGTGTTAGTGACTATGTTGGTGATGTGAGGTAATCATACATCCAGCATCTGCAGTCTTCAGGGGGACTGTGACACCTGGCTTCTGGACTGAAACTTGGAGCCTTAAAGATAAAGATCTACAGTCTTGTTGTATCCTGAGTGTGATTTTCTCTTTTTAAGCATAATGTGCTGTCTCACGGGTACACAGTATCCTCAAGATGGGTGTTCTGCCACACTGGCTTTGTTAACAAGCGTGGAAAGTAAGACAGCAGTGCACTTAAAACACCTTCAAGAGCAGTGTGTGTTTTGTAGGTGTCTGGCAGTTGCTGCAGCCCCAGTTCTCTGCAGTTATCAGCCAGAGAAGGTGTCTGTAGCAAGCCAATCTCCAGAATGACGCAAGTCAGGCAGACAACTGCCTGCTTCATGTCTGTTTTGTTCAGAGATACTGTTCTGTGAAGGCAAAAGATTTTTTTTCTCCCTTTCTCTGTTTTAAGTTAGTTGAAAATGGATGTCAAAAGATGTGGCTGACTCTAGTATTCTGTCCATTTTCCTGAGGCACGTTCCTTTTAACTTCAACAAAATTCCTAAGAAATACAATCTGTCAGTGTGACTTGTTGTTATAAAACTGTTCTTTTTGTTCTCTCTAGTAAAGTTTAAATTAATTTAATTAATTCAACTAATTATCGGGGAGATTTTGAGTTTTCTTTCAGCAAATTTGTCTTAGTGGGTTTTGTGCATATATATATATTTTTATGTTTTGTCCTATATGTTTGACCTATTAAAGTTTGCCTTTTAGAACAAGTGATGACAATCTTCCCTTTTGCATTAACCCTTCAGAATGGAAGCTCTACTCAGGAATGGAAACTGTTTACATTCAGACTTGTTCTATGAGAAGTAAGAAAGAACATCCTATTGTGATCTGTAATTACTGCCTATAGTGATTTTTCCCCCTACTATTTTGCTTCTAAAAGAGCTGTTTCAATTTTTTTTTTCCCCTTCAGTTTTTCTCTGCTTATTCCCCTAATGTTCCCCAATAGCCATTCCTGTTGTGCTAGGGAGGAAATGAAATCATGATGTGATGTTTCAGCTGCTGCAGTGATGAAATTTTAACTTATTGCTTGTTAAAGCATTTGATGTCTAGATTACTTGTGTGAGGCTGTTATGTTCATGTAGTATTTAGGGCATACTTGAAGTAGTTGTTGTGAGTATGGAATGGTCACATATGAGAAAATGTTTACTTTTATTCCAAGAGGAAAGTGATAAGTGATTGGAGGCTAAGAATCCTTAGACGTCTCTCCCCTTTGTTTCACCTTTTCCAGCACTCTCCATATCAAAGTCTGAGCTTGTGTGGTTAGGCAAAACACTTGTATTGAACCAACTACCCAATTTTTTAGGATTTAGAATGAATTTCAATTCTGGTTATATCCGGTCTCATACAAAGAGACCTTTTGTCAAATGGCTTTATTTGCAGAAATTCAGCGTTACTTAAGGTTTCAATATGAGACTAATGTTTGCCTGGCCCAAGTAAAAATAGTGTGCTTGTTTTTACTCCTGGGGCCTGAAACAGGGACCTGTCTTCCCCCTCTCTCCATGTCCACATGTTTATGGCAGGTGGATCAATCTTCTGTTAAAGGCATCCATCTTGAGGACTTTTCTGACAAAATTGTTGGGGGAAAAAAGGTTATTGGCCACTGGTGTGTGTGGTTCTGAGACTATAACAACTTTGCAGAATTATTTCTGGTTTTGCTGAGGAGTCGCAGGTCTTTCTAAGAAACATTAATGGCTGAAGGTGTTATTTCAGAGAATAGAAGAAATATGGAGCATAACATTCAGAGTCCACAAGTGCACTGGGTTGGGTAACTGAAAACAATAATACTGCATTAGTCCACTCATGAGTCAACATCAGATTCATCCCTGAGCCACAGTGCATGTGACTGATAGCACTTGCTTTCTCCCTTCCCTTTGCATCTTCCCTCCTTCCTACTATCTGTTCACCTCACATGAAGTAGCTGTAGGACTGACAATGATAAATACACCACCATATATCATCTCTGAGATCTGATCATTAAACACGTTAAGCCACTTGCACAGAACAAGCGCAACGGATTTTCCTTGTAATTTGATTTGATTTTTTTTTTTTGTCTGTTAAATCCCTGAAGTGCTTCCAATCTGTCTAAACTCAAGTGTGTCTCTTGAAATACTTTATTCGCAGCTTTGTGCAGCAGTATAACTCAGTATAACTCAGCTACTGGACTGAGTTCAACAGACAGCCACTAAAGTGTCTGGAGCAATTCCCCTGTTGGACTTGTTAAGCATAGGGAAGGATGATTTTGGGGACCATACAGTGGCAGCCCATATATCTCCACTGCGTGGATGGGCCGTGCCGCGCACGTGGGGCGCTGCGCGGGGTCGGGTGGGCGCTCCGGTGCGGAATCTTCCTAAGGTTCCACGCGGGAACGGGCAGGGACCGACCGACTTTTCGCAGGGTTGAGGAGCTGTGGGACTTTGTGGGAGGGGAGGGGTTGTTGTTTGTTTGGTTGGGTTTTTTTCAATTTTGTGCCCGCCCACAAAATTGTGTCTCCTACCTATATGGAGACTATAGGAAAGATGGAGCCAGGCTTCACAGTGGTGGAGACATGAGAGGCAATGGATTCAACTTGAAACAAGAGGTTCAGAGAAAATATAAGGAGAAACTTCTTTCCCAAGAGGACAAAGAGCAGTTGCCCAGAGCATTTGTGCAGTCTCCAGATCAAAATTAAGAAAGCCCTGAGCCACCTAGTCTGACTCTAGGTCTCAGCAGGAGTGGCTGACCATGGTCTCAGCAGGAGTTTGTACAGTTCACAATTGCAACAAGCAACTACAATGATGTTGAAACAAAATAAACTTCTATGGGCTTGTGTGCCCATAGAAGCTTCTATGGGCAGGTGTCTGCTTGACAGAGTAAGTAATATCTTCCTTGCTCTGTAGTCCCTGCAAATGTTCTGTGTCATTTGACATTTCTGCCAGTGCTTCTGTTTTCACATCGTGCACCTCTCTGTGTGCCTTTGACACTTGAAGAATGGTACTTGTTTCTTGAATCTAATGCAGTCCAGCAAAAATCTCTTCTCTGTGGAGTACAAGTCATGAAATGTTAAACAAGGATGGCAAGGAGGCAGCACAACAGTAGATGGCACAGCAGCTTGATAGACTTCAAGACTCGAGGGCCTTGCTCCTCAAAGATTTTTTCCTTTTTAATTGCTAACAAGACTCAGTTAAAATTATATTAATCAAGAGCAGAGGAGGAATATATTAATCTCATGTCATCCTCATTACAGTCTCTATAGTAGAGATGAGGAGAGGAATGCTGCCTGAATAATAGATGCTTTAGACTAAGATTCAGTTATGCATAGAGCTTATAGATAAGACTTTAAAAATGGGAAATGCTTACAAAGCTAACTGTGTTCTCTTTAAAATCTGGTCTTCTACTTAACTAGTTGTAGTGGGTTGGCTTTTGGATTTTTTAGGCCTTCCTTAGCAATAGGGGTCAGGAATCTAAGGAAGTATTCCATATCATCCTTTAACGTAACACAGCATATAAATAAGGCACAGATATGAGAGCTCAGTCTCCTCTTTCTTCTGGTGGCTGAGGACGACAGGTCTCTCTGTAGACGGTCTTTGCTTGTGTGGGCCGAAGCCTGTTTGCTTGGACCTGCTGCCATCTCTGGTCCCTCTGGGAGGCGTGGAGAGTTGGTCAGTGCTCCGTACACTCCTGCTGTCTAGTTCAGGGAAGTATTTAATTAGTTTTTGTTTATTCGCTAGCTCTTTACTAACAGTGTGTATTGGGAAGGTACTTGTTTTAGTTTTTGTCCCTGTTTTTCCCCCTCCCTTTTCCCTTTTCCCATGGGAGCTCCCTATTGCATGTACAAATTATATATATAGTTGTAAATATATATACATATTTGATATAATCTGGTTTCATTCGGGCTTCTTTCGGGTTTTTCCCTTGCTTGAAAGAGCAGGAGTGGGGAAGGGGGCAGCTTGGACTTGTCAAGAGAGCCAGGCCAAACTGATACACTAGTCAAGCTACAGGAGAACAGTGCTAGTAACTCAAAATGGTATATATCAATTTAATTTTAATGATAAATCCATGAAGAGAATTAACTCCTTAGAAATTCTACTGGATCTTGTGCCATTAAAGGTTGATAATGACTCTAAACTCTTCAAAGAGGAAAAAATACAGTGTGCAAAAGTGTATTCAGTGTTCAAAACAAAATAAGGAAGAAACCATTATGTCATAGATAGCTCTGTATTACTTTCTATGAAAGCAATCACTTGCTCAAACATACCTGGGCACATGGCTTAAAGGCTGACCAATGTATTCATCCTTGAGAGGATAGATCTTTGCATTTATATACAAATTGTGGTTTGGATATCTGATATAGAATATGTGTTTGGTTAAACTGTTTAATAACAAAAGGCATGTACAAAAGAGAGAGGAAATACCAACACCAGTTCACCTGGTATGCATGTTTAATGCAGTCAATCAAAAAATATTTAAGATTTACAAGCATTTTTGATAGAATGTTTTTTTCCTCTCAATCTGAATTTATTTTAAAATTCTGGAAAGAAATGGAAAAAACTGGAAGAAATGTCTCCATAGCAATGTTTTCTAAAGTGTTTAACAACAATTGCACAGCGTTTAACAACAGAAGGGAGCAGCATACTTTTATTTTAATGGCAACCTCATTCAGGCCTGAGGTTTCTAAGTGCTCCCACATAAAAAAATGTTAAATAACAGCATCAAAGAAGGCACTGATATTAGCAGCATTATAGGCAGTCTCCCCTTTTGCAGCAGACATGTGTGCTGGTTTTTTTATTGCCTCGTTGACTTTCCTCCCTAGCTTGTTTTGGAATAGTTCTTCCTGCTCATTGGTTACCAAGAAACCATGTGTTTTTATCACCCAGTCTTAATTCAACTGAAAGAGGATTTTATTGTCACAGTGGTTGAAAGGAATCTTAATGGTTCTTAAAGGATTTTTCATGATTCTTAACCTCTTCCTGGGCCAGCACTGAGACCAGAGGGAACATTGATTTCTGCTGCTTCTAAATTTTGTTGCTGTGGGTACATCTTAGGAAACTTCTTTACAGGAGGACAACACGTATGATAGACACAGCAGCATTCTGGTGGTGGTAGCTATCAAAAAGAGCTGTGCTTTTGCTGGATTCACAGTAGGACAGCTTTGCTTAAGCCTCACTGATGTTGTCTCACATTAGGACAGGTGATATCAGAACTACTCGTTTTAATCTCCCCTCACAGGTGGCAGACATGACCAGGCTCTGCCAGAGAAAAACAAGCACACAGGATGTTAAATTCTTTTCTGTACCGCTGGTTGTCCTTGCTGGTGGTACCTTCCAAGGGCAAGCTGTTCTGCTGTGATGTGTGTAGCCATGGTTGTGGAAACAACTGTGGCTGACTGACTGACGCTGCTGAAGAAGGAGCTGTCTCTCTAAACACCTTCAGTTCAAAGGTTTACGAAGAGGACTGGATCTGTGTCCTGGCCATTGCTTCTGTGAAGAAGGGTTTGGGACAATTTGGTTGTAAGAAACATAACCCAGAATTAAAATATAGACTCTGAAAATCCCCCGTACCCATTTGCCTCAATATTCTTGAGTTAGAAGTGGTGATGTTCTGTTTGCAAATTAACTTTGTATGTTTTTATAAAAAGACTATCAGATTTGGGTATTAGAGGCAGAACAACTTACAACTGTGAACTGTTTTGTCATGCTCTTGCCTTGGTGACATTTGTATCCTACTGTAAGACATGATGGGATTCTGCACCTCTGGAGAGAGGGCCTGCCCTTCATAAGATGTAGTATTATGCTGGAAAATATGTCTACATTTCAGTTTTCATGTGAACCAGCCCACTTAAGCATAACTGCAGTGTATCTGCAGTCACCATTATGGAAATAGAGGGCTTGCACAAGTTCACTGTATTCTTTTGCTGTAATAAAACTGGAGACTTTTTTGCCAGGCTTGTACTTTCATCTTGAATGTTCTTTGGAAATTTGGGATCAGGGAATTATTATCTTTATCTTCTAGACTACAGAAATGTGACAAGCAGCATTAGAAGGGCATCAGCTGTGCCTTCAACTTTTCCAGCACCTATAAAACTTCGAAACAGATCTTAATTTCTAAGTGGTATAGCATGAAAATGGAAAATGGTTTCATCACTGCTCTGGGTTTTGCTGATTGCCTGTCAGTGATTTTTGCTGCTGTTTTGATGTCTGAATATTAAAGTTGCCATGAGAGAGGCACATGGTGTCTTATCTACTTAGCTGTTCTTGCATGCTGATCTTAGTATTTATAATGGCAAGGAGCCAAAATTTTCAGATTTGATTTGGTCTTTGCTTTCTACTGCAGCAAACAAGTGGGTAGCTCTGATGAAGTGTAATGTTTTTAAAACTTGAGTGGGCAGCCAAAGAACAAGGTCCTAGGTATGCACATCAGAATAGATGATTTATATCCATATCTATGTATCTATACATGAACAAAATTCAACCTGTTATCCTCATGGGGTAAATTCAACCAAGGCAACCGGGGGATATGACATGGAAGACACTGCACTGAGCTCTGCTATCTCCAGTCATGTGTCATTTAGCATTGGCTATTTCTGCAGGCTTCTAGAAAAGCTGTGTAAGCTTCCTGCCACAGCTAAAAACCAGATATATTGACAAGAGAACTGTGGGAAACCAAACAAGTGTTCAGTTTGAGAAGCTAGGAGCAGCTGCCCAGCAAGAGGCCTCAAAGATAACAACGGAACCCAGTAAAAGGCCTTGGACACTCAGTGAGAGTGAAAGAAGACGGAGCTAAACTTCTGTGGAAGAACACCATGCAGTGAACACCTGCTACCAAAGTTAAAATTAAGAGAAAAAGACTATTTATGTTAGCTTTACTTATAGAAAAAATATGGATTTATCTTTAGTAGTAACAGAGCGTTATAAGTTAGTATGAAGAGGTTTGA
This sequence comes from Pachyramphus minor, assembly GCA_013397135.1. Classification (NCBI taxonomy): domain Eukaryota; kingdom Metazoa; phylum Chordata; class Aves; order Passeriformes; family Tyrannidae; genus Pachyramphus; species Pachyramphus minor. The sequence goes on along the minus strand of VYXB01009023.1, from coordinate 32,114 downwards.
ATAGGGTGAATAGACTTGAAAAACATGTATAACATTGAATCAAGTAGTTCCATGTATGCTAGCCTCCCTGTACCCTGAAAAATCCTTGCACTAGGTGTGATAAATATGCTTTATGTAAACGTTGCATTCCAAAACTCGGTGATTCTGCCATTTCTCATGCTGCTATCCACTTCCCTTATCCCCTTTGCGTGTTAGACAAAGGAGACCAAAGAATAAAACCTCGTCTTTAGTTGGTACAGTTAGACTGTCTTTATTAACATCCGGGCAGAAAGACAGAAGCTAAAAAAGTGAGCTGTGTCAGAATAGGTTTAGGCGTCGGCAGAGAACATTATTCATCTAAACACACAGTAGATTACTTACATTTGAATGAAGTGGTTTAATAGCCACCATTTCCCTTTCCTTCTGGCTTGCCTCCCTCCAGAATTTTGTCATGACTTGCAGATACACGCTTGTGCTATAGAGTTTCAAGAACAAAAAATCTAAACCTTTCCCTTTTCTTTATGACTTTTTACCTTCTTGAATTAGTCATATGTAGCTTTCCCAGAAATCCCTGTTCAGTAGGAGAAAAAGCAGTGTAATGTCTGCCCGCTGTTTAAATTTCTGCAAGAATCTAATGTTTTTAAGCATTGGACATTATATTTTATAGATGTTTTTTATGTGAAACTCCTGTTCTTTACCCCTTCTTCCCTGCTAGTCCTACCCCAAAGGAGAGGATTATAAATAACTCTTCTGAAGCAATCCAGCAAAAGATTCAATGCACACAGAGCAGCTTAGCAAAGCTCTGTTCTAAATTCCAGCTGTGGCCATGCCAGTAAAATGTGCTTTAAAACACTTCGTTAATAATAGATGATGTCCTTAAACCTTAAGTTAGTCAATTGTGCTTCACTTAACAGTTACATATCATTAAATGATTTCATGGAATCAATCTTGTAAGGAAAGGGGGAGAGAGATCAGTTTAATTTTTGAAGATGTAGTTATCCTCTTTAAAAAGTTGCAAAAAGGAGGGGTGGGGTGGATCAAGAGCTCTGTATGTTGCTGTGAATCTGGTTGCTTTGAAGTAGCTGGAGTTGCAGAACTTTGGTTATAATTTCTGCTCTGAAAATCTATTTCAGCATTGGGACTGCTCTGTTTCCATTGAGAATAAAACTTATTTCGGTTCCCCGAAGGTAATTTCCACTGTCTAGTGAATCTTGTGTGTGAGAATCTACTTATTTCTGTGGTGTCCCCAACCTCACACATCCCCTTTGTTGTGTTTTCTCTTGTAGAAACCATGTGAACTTTGACTTGATGACATCAGAGATAAGACAAAAACAGCCCCATCTTTGATTTTCTGGACTACTGAGGAGTCTAACACTATTAAATAAAATAGGAAGTGGTTCTCTCATGTCATGAGGGAACTTGACTGGACCACAAAAACAAGGTCTCAGCACTCAGTGACATATAACCTAAAATTTAATTGCTAATAAAAGCGAGTGTAGGGGATAGCAGTTTCTATTTTATGACATATATCACACACTCATACCAATGTAGGCTCCTGCACTCCTCTCCAATTTTGATGGAGGGCAGGGGCCTGTGAAGTGAGATGCTGGCTCTGTTTGCACAGCTGATATGCAAGGTCCCAGCTGCCAACCTGGCTCCTACACCTTGGTGAAGTGCAGCCTTTTACATTGTGACAGATACCTGAATTTAGACTTCCCCCACTAAGGATTGTCTCTGCTTTTGGTTTCTGGTCCCCCAACCATTCACTGTGTGTTACAAAAGGCCAGTATTTTGCAACAGGTAGATACACCGATCACAGAATCACAGAATATTCTGCGTTGGAAGGGGCCCACAAGGATCATCCAGTCCAACCCTCAGCCGTGCATAGGCCCGTCCCCAAGAGTCACATCATGTGCCTGAGAGCATCATCCAAACACCCCATGAGCTCTGGCAGCCTTAGTGCTGTGACCACTGCCCTGGGGAGTCTGTTCAATGCCCAACCACCTCCTGGGGGAAGAATCTTTATCTAATATCCAACCTACACCTCCACTGACTCAACTTCAGGCCATTCCCTCAGTCCTGCCCCTGGTCCCCACAGAGCAGAGATCAGTGTCTGCCCCTTCTCTGCCCCTCCCCTGGAAGCTGGAACTGCAGTAAGGTCTCCACTCAGTCTCCTCTTCTCCAGGTGAACACATCAAGTGCTCTCAGTGCCCTCTCACGGCTTCCCCTTAAGGTCCTTCCCCATCTTCACTGCCTTCCTTTGGACAGTCTCTAATGGCTTCGTATCTTTTATTATACTGTGACTCCCCAAACCTCCCTAATATTGCAGGTCAGGCCACCCCAGTGCAGAGAAGAGTGGGGCAATCCACTTCCTTGCCAGGCCAGTGATGCTGGCCTGATGCCCCCCAGGACTCCCTTTCTTCTTTTCCAGTACATACTGTATTATCAGAGCCAGGTAAATGCAGCCAAGATTTCATCTATTTGGTTGACGCTTTTGGGTAGGCTTCACATTGTGGTCTGCAAAATCTGAACACAAGTTGTGGTGACTTTTTTTTCTTTTTTTTTTTTCCTTTTCCCCCACTTGCTGACACTCCAAGCACAGTTTTTGGCAGAGGGTGCTGCAGGAAAGCTTTCAGAGCAGGCAGGCCATCTGTAGGAATGGGAATCAGCTGCTGAGACAAGAGTGGGCATAGAGATTTTAATATCATGCTCATTTTCTCAGGACTAAATTGGCAGCTGTCTTTACTTTTGAAGCTTGTCTGACGACCTTGATATTCTAGCTTTTTTTTTTTTTTTTCTTTCCTGTGGATGCTTTCTAAGATATGTACATGGAAGTTGTTCTGCATCTTAAGTTTGATGAATTTGTGTCTCTGTAAATGGTAGCTTCCCATTTTGAGGGCCCAAGGGCAATACAATAGTACAAAGATTCCAAGTTTCTCTAAATAAAAGAAAATAAACTCAAACCATATCAAATCACTGTTGGATTTTATATCTGGTGTGTGCAGGTGGGAAATTATGTGACATTTCATTTCATGTACCTTAAGACAGTTACATGTCTTGCTTGTATGAAAAAAACTAATAATGTTTCCAAGAGTGCTACGAATGAACACTTATGTTAAAAACTAGGATTTTTTGGTGGTCAGTGCACTGTGTTCATTGTTCAGGTTCCACTGGCATCTCATTTTTAAATTTTTAGTGCACTGTTGAGTTTTGGGCAAGTTTATTTTTCACTCGCTATTCAGAGTGTGGTGGACACTTTGTTCAGTGTTCTCCTTTCTTTATTTTTCCAAACTTTTTTTTAAATATTCCTGCAGACACAAAGTAGTTGTTCATTTTAATACTCACCTCGTATGTTTGTCATCTTGCAGCAATCATTTGTGTTGGAGAGCTGGAAACTGTGTTGGGGAAAGAGAAGACATGCTGACACTGTTTGGTTTGATCCCTGCAGTGCTGTGTGATGGAAGGACAACTCATGCTGCTTGGATTGGAAGAGTGCCAGGAGCAGAACATCCTCTCTGTATATCGATTAGCAAAGGGAATACTCAGTCAGATAGCAGCCCTGTCTCAAACACGTGCTTTTCTGTTTCACCATTCCACCGTTTGAGATGGGATTTGTTTTACATAATCACTGACATTATTTGAAACCTACTAAAGACATAAAATTTTACCACCTGTTAGCTTTAAGGTCAGTACTTTTGCCTTGCAAATGTGAACTTGAAAACAGCTTGTCTGGATTTCTGACTCCTGTACCTTTGCTTTGTCTTATGTTTACAGACAGAAGTTAAGATCTTTGGTCTGTAAAGCCTTCCCCAGTGCGATGAGTTAACTGCATCCCTGTAAAGACTTGAAAATTCACTTGGCAGTGTATTTTCTGTCCAGGTCATTCAGAGGAAAGACTCCTTAGAATGTAGTGCCATCCACCCTGGGATTTCTCTGGGATGCTAAGCATGCTTTATAGAGCTTGTCTTTGAACCACAGGTGTTTGGTATGCGACCTGTGTTATGGTAGGTCAGAGCCAGAGGGATTTCTGAGTCTTCTGCTGCAGAAAATTACAGAGAATTAATAAAAAATGATAATCCTTGCTTTTTAAGAAGATGGAACGTACAGTCTTGTCAAGGCAGGGCACATGGAAGATGCCTGCCTCTGTATAAGAGCATGATGTGCCAGGGGTGGGATAAAAGGGAATTTGGGTGCATGACTGAGTGGTTTGCTTGCAATGATACCTGGGCTCGGTAAGACCTGGGAGTCTTTTGCTTCTGAACAGCACCAAGCCCTTACTGGAAGTGGTATCTTTTTCTTTTAGAGGTTACTCTTTTTTCTGCTGTTCTTATGCTGCTCTGTTGACCATAGAGAACTTGTACAACCATGTGTCCTAGTTAGAACATCTGGGACCAGTTCATCACTGTGTGGGTGTAACTCAAACTGTGTATTCTACACCCTCTATACCATTTCCCAGAAGCTACAGACCATCTGCAGCAGCTGCCCAGAGCACACTGACACCTCAGGCTATGAGCTGGGTGTTAAGAGGCCTGTGAGATAAGAAGATGTTCCTGTCCTCACACCCAGCACACCCATTCACTCACTGTGGAACTCCCTGCCCTGGGAAAGGGGCTGGGCATTGCTGCCTGAACCTGAAGATACATAATCTTGGGGTCTTGGGACTTCGGGTACCATTCGTGGGATCCAGAGGAGGACCAGAGCCTCGACCGGACTGTGACCACCGCTCTCAGCTGGATTGCAGCCACCGCTCTGGGCTGGACTGCGGCCACTGCTCTTGGTCAGACTGTGGCCACCACTTCCAGCCAGACTGCAACCACCGCTGGCCTCAGCAGGTTTTCCCCTCTTTTTTTTTTTTGCTTTTGGACTCAGAGGGGCCCACGGGGGGTTCAGCGCGGGGACTGACGAACACCATTCTGTTCGTGCCCCAGGGTGTGGGGTTTTTGTGGGTTAAAACCAATTGTTCACCTATAAAATTGTATTTATTATCTTACTGTTATTAAAATGGTCATTCTGACTTTTAATCTCCTTTGACTTCGGTTTATTTCTCCTGCTGGTTTACCTTTAAACCAGCACACCATGTTATCTCCAAGGTCTGATTAGACTTTCCAAAAACAACTAGAGTAAGATTGCCTGTCTCTAACAACGTGCTACCTGCTCTCTCTGTAGCTCACTTCAGGGGCGCAGATAGAAGCCCTACACCTTCTCAGTGGGCTTTAGGTGAGTGTCAAGAGTATCTAAATATATTTTGGTTTTAAAATATAGAGTTCTATTGGGAGCGTCATCTGTGGAGAGGGCAACTAGAGACAAGAGCTGGTGGTAATTTATGGCCTAATGCTCTCTTAAGAGTCAGATAACTTTAGTTTTGATTAGTCAGTGGGATATGACTGTATTATTAGTAACGGTTCTTGCTGGCAGTGAAAACCTTCTATTTTGTAATCTTGTTGCTCCATTTGAACTCTCCATCTAACCCACTGGAAAGCCTGTATTCTTTGTTTCTGGGAGAAGCTTTTTCAGTTTGCCTTGTGTAATATGTTTATCTCCATATAACCAGGGTAGCTGTGGCTGCTTCTGTATCTCAGCCTTCAGTAAGGGAAAACAACCTGACAGTGTTTTCTGCACCACTTAGTGTGTCACTGTCCAAGTCTTAAAAGAATTATTTTTCTCAGAAGAATTGTGAAAGATATACAAGGAAAATGGATGTGGTGGACTGTATCTGCGGTGGCGAGTCAGGATGGACATCTGGGCTTTTTCAGCCTGGAAAAGAAATGACCCGGGGAGGACCCGAGAGCATCCTGCCCATACTGATGGGGAGATTTGCAAGGAGAGAGAGCCAGGCTCTTCATAGCAGCACATGGCAGGAGTGTGAGAGATGGGCAGAATTTGAAACGAGTGGTTCAGATATGAGAAAAAGCTATTCTCCCCTCAAGGACAGTGAGGTAGAGCACTTACACAGAGTGTTTGTGCAGTCTGCAGCCTTGGAGGGTTTAGACTTGTTTAGGTCAAGCCCTGAGCAACATGATCTGATCCAACAGCTGACCCTTCTCTGATAGCAGTTGGTACCTCTTGAGGTTCCTCACAAAGTGAATTATCCAATGTTCTTAGTCACAGACTTTCTAAAGGCAACATAAAGAGGCTCCTGCTTTATGTTGTGGTTTATCTGTCACATTTTTGATATTAATTCTGAATATATAGTTCTCTGCTTTCCAGTTAATTAAATGTTGTTAGTAAATCAATAAACCACTTGTATCCTGATTTGATTTAAGTCACAGGAGCTGAGCTTTTCCTTTTTCTTGCAACAGTCACTTTCATCCTTATCACTGCATTTTTACCGAGTGTTGGGACCCCAAGTGGTTTAGTACTTTTTGATGTTTCTGTTCACACAGTTTTCTACAGTGAACATCTCCAAAACAGTAAGAGGATGCTAAGTTTTGGAAGATAAACTTGGCTACTGGGCTTTTAATGACACAAAGACTTGCACAGAATAGGAACTGTAGATGTCTGCAAAGAAATCCACTTTTTTCCCCATTTTTGTCCTCATAGGAGGAAATCTTTCTCTCAATTCCATGTGTGTGACGGTACATAAACTTGTGTGTTGTTTAAGCAAACCATCAGTGATGGCAGGAGCAATACATTCAAGGAATTATTGGAATTATTTTCCGTTGAACATTAGTCAGTCATAATTCAGTCGAAGGTATAGTAAGAGAAATGTTTTACTACCGGTAACTCTGTTGTCTAATCATGTGAGAAGATCTTACCTGGATAATTATACAAGGTAGAAGATGATAAAGCACACTGGCAGCCCAAAGACCTCACAGCACAGCACTTGCTAACAGTCTTTAATGTCCACTGCCTTGGAACGTTTCTTCCATCTCTACAACTAGCACATACATTCCAAATTCTGCTGCCCCTGCTGAGCTTCAGGTGAACTCGCTTTTGTTGTTACAGTTTGAAATTCTTACAAACTACATAAGGAATGGAGCTCATCTTTTGATGGGTTATAGAAGATCCAATTCTATAACTGCTTTTATGATAAATGTTGGCATCTTCTCCCTGTCAGAGTGAAGACTACAGTAACTTTATTCTGGCATTTTATTGGTTAAGACTTTGCACCCTAAATTTCCTCCACATTCATCTGTTTCCTAGCAGTGTTTATATTTCTTTCTATATCTTGGAGTGTTTCTTTAAAACCATTCTGTAACACTCACATATTTTTTGAGAGAGAATAGAATAAAATTTCTTAATGCTTATGTTAATTAAATAATTGACCAATGATTCTGCACGGCAATTAAGCTAAAATCCTTATGTAATTGTTTTCAAATGCCTGCTGCTGTGGCTTGTATAGCCAAACAATTGATACACAAAAATCCTTCTGGGATGCAGTGAACTTTGCTATTGTGAATTAAAAAGGTTTTAGATTTGCATGGAAAGCTATTTAAAAGATGTACTATTCCAAAAGTGTTTGGAGACTAAAACAGCAAAAGGAATCTGTGTTAAGGTAACTTAAGCCAGGCCAAGTTCCTTCATTGCCTTATTTAGAATTCTTATGAGTGAAAGAAAGAATGTGCTGTTTGATCTACATGTAATATTCATTTATAGGAAGAGAAAGACTAGGTACAATTGGACCTCTGCCCTAGATGTATGTTGGCATCAGAGAACACAATGCTGCAATTTTTTCATCTGTAAATGAATAAAGGAGCTGAAAACATTTCACAGTAAGGTTTAGGAATGTAGATGACTAGAAAAATATGTAAATATAAGATCATCAAGAAGTCTCCTTTGAGAGGTTGTCTCTGCAGTTTGCTAGGGATGCACATTCGGTCTGGTAGCCCCGACTGTATCTTGCTGCCGTCTACACTTCAAAGTCATCTTGCATTGTCTGAAGAAGAGCCATGCCTAAGGAGGAGCTCTGCCTAACCCTGCAGGGCCTGTTTTAATTCTTGAGCCAAGCTGCTACTTATTTTTGGCTGTGGAGCTGCTTAATGCTGGGGTGTTTCAGTCCTGGTTAATAGGGTGAGCATTTTCCACTGGCAGTTTGACAGCTCCCTATATCCCTACATTCTGCTGTCTTTGCCCAGTTACTCTTCCCTCTTCCATACATTCTGCTTGGAAGTATTTTTATTATTTGTACCAATCCACCACTTTTCTTATGTTACTGCACATTACCAACAAGCAGCACGCTGCCAAATAAGCCAGCTCCAAAGGAAAACATATGGAACGCTACGTGAAAACGGGGGGAATAATCTGCAAACCACAGCTTTAACAACAGTACCAACAACAAGTACTGCCACAAAGATTTTTGTGAAGTATCTGCTTTTACTGGAGAGTGATCAGCTTTGGCTCTAGTGCTTGGAATAAATGAGATTCTTGGAGCAGTGACCAGGTGCTTAGCATGCAGATGCCCTAATTTGCTCCTTTGTTTAGCTGAACTCAGCAAAATGCCTGCCTATAGTTCACAAATCAGCAAGTTCATTGAACTAGGCTTTGAAGAAATTAGAAGAATTTCTTAATTCATTTAATGTTACAACCCATTCTACCTAACAAGGTGTTTCAGAAAATGCCCTTGGAATATTCAGTTGATCTGTCTTGAGAAAGAATCCAGGTGATCGCTGGATATGCAGGAGTTAGAAAACTTTAGGTCCAAAGTACTCATATGCATATGAGGAGATGATGCCTACTGAATTTTTCAGAAAGGAAAAATTGAAGTTAACAACTTAGTGGCTAGAATGTTTTTTTTCAAATCCATCTTCAGCTAGACCTTCCTTAATGGCATGTTGGGACCTCCAACCATCTTCCCTGTAGTTTGTGTAATGCCTCTGTTTTACTCTGGAATTTCAGAATGAGAAAGACTTGTCTCTGAAATAACCAAATCAAAAATTATTTAGTAATTAATGCTTTAGCAAAGGTTGTATTATGATTGAAGCCCAAATAAATTTACAACTTAGTGTTTCTTTAGCCATGTTTTTAGTTAAAAGGTAATGTACTCAATAGAAGTGGAAATCATGAGGCTGCTCTTAAGCTTTGTACCTGCAGAAACTCTGTTGACTGGAGGTGTGGGGAGTGGATGGGAATGGAAAAATGGTGTGATGCAAAAAGGTAACAAAAGAATATCTCTCATGTGCAAGTCATGACGCCAGCTCAAAAAAAGAAACAGCTTTAGTTGTCAAGTTGCTTTTCAATGCAAAGTTCAGACATTGGAGATAGTTGATAAAAATGCATAAAACCCAGTTATACAAGAGAAAATAGAGAAGTCATATTTGGCTGGCACTGAGAGTTTCGTGGAGGTCAGTGCTCTGACCTTTTCTGTCTCCAGCCAACATCAACGACCTAGATGTGGAAAACAAACTAATTGAATTTGCTGATGCCACAAAATCAAAAATTGAGGTCCCTACTGAACAACAGGTAAAATTCAAAACTGATTTAGGTCTGCTGTTTAAGGGGTCTTAAAGAAAGCAAATGAAATTGTGTGTCTACAAGTGGAATTAAATACACATTTAGCTTCAAAATAAATTCATGAATACGAGTTAACGGGATAAAACTAGAGCGGGAGAAAATTGAAAATGACTTTGGAATAACAGCTCATGCACAGTGTTGTCAGGACATGTGACAGGGTGGTGGTGAGCCGGGGAATGTCAAAGAGAAGATCCCTTAAACTTCTTTAGCATTTGAATAAGAGTCTCAAGAGAATGAGTAAGATCCAGCACAGTGCAATGGTGACTAACCTTTCCTTCCTTGTCTACTGGAAAGACTTTGTGTAACTGTTGATCAGGAGGCTGTGTAACTGTTTATCAGGAGGCTGTCTAAGAACCTAAAGAACAAAGGAAAAACAGCCCAGATATTCATTACTGGGCAAAAAGGAAAACCCCTGTATCTAATACAAGGAGTTATGTGGAGGACAGTTCCTCCTTGAGTCCCTATTGGAGACACTCATGGAGGGATGGACTGAAGTTTATTCGCCCATTTAAAAAGGTCCTAAACGGTGGAAACTGATTGGTTTAATTGAAGCCATCATAGAGAAACCATAGATTTTCAGTAATTATCTATGAACAGTCATCTGAAAAGTATTCTGTTTCTTGGAGGCCTGAATGCTGCAGCACACCTGGTTTTATGCACTTAATATTTCCTCTATCTGCATTTTGTTTTGCAGTATCACATCAGATTGGATCCTTAGGATACTCCCTCAAGAAAAACAAGGACTGGTTTGATGAAAACAATCAAGAGACTCAGGAATTGCTGAGAAAGAAGAGAACAGCTCACCAAGCACACCTTGCTCAGCCATCCTGTCATGTAAGTAAAGCAACCTTTTGACTGGCTTATAGCAAACTCCAGCAGACACTTCGCGACATCCAGAACAAGTGGTGGATCAATCTAGCAGGTAAAATTCAATTATGCGCAGATACAGGAGACCACAAAGGATTCTATGAGGCTCTGAAAACAGCTTACGGTCCTACACACCGGGTTCAAAGCCCTTTACTCTGTGCAGACAGCCAAACACTTCTCACAGATAAAGCTTCCATTCTGAACCGATTGTCTAAACACTTCCAAAATCTCTTCAGTATCAGCCGTGTAGTTCAAGACTCAGCAATTCAGTACATTTCACAACAACCGGTGAAAACTAACCCTAACCCCCACCTTGGAAGAAACCCTTAAGGCCATACAGCAGGTGAAAACTGGCAAGGCAGCTGGGGTTGATGGAATTCCACCTGAAATCTGGAAGCATGGCGGCCAAGCACTCCATGCTAAGTTCCATGAGTTTGTAGTGAGTTGTTGGGAATGAGGTGAACTACCATCAGACCTCCGTGACGCAGTCATCATCACCTTACACAAGAAGAAAGGAGATAAATCAGATTGTTC
>VYXB01009023.1:2917-20702 GCA_013397135.1 Pachyramphus minor | reverse complement strand
AAACACCTGAAGAAAAGTACGAAGATCAGTGTTTATAGAGCCATCGAACTATCTACTCCTTTGTACGGGTCTGAGTCATGGCTCATTTACCACCACCACCTGCGACACCTAGAACGGTTCCATCAACGCTGCCTCCCTAAAATCCTCAATATCCACTGGACAGTCTATGTGACCAATACGTCTGTTCTTGAACAGGCAGTCACAAGTATCGAGGCCATGCTGCTGAGAACACAGCTGCGTTGGGCAGGGCACGTCTCCAGGATGAAGGACCACCGCCTCCCTAAGATCGTGCTCTACGGTGAACTCGCCAGCGGCTGCCGCAAGAGAGGAGCCCCGAAAAGGAGATACAAGGACTCCCTGAAACAACATCTCAGCCTTGGCCATATTGACCATCATCACTGGTCTGCTCTGGCCTCCAATCGGGAGGCCTGGAGACAAACCATCTATAACACTGCTGCCTCCTTTGAGAACTCACGCAAGATCACTCTCGAGGAGAAAGGACAACTCAAAAAGAATCGCATCCAGTTGATACCGCCTTTGGAATCTTTCTCTTGTCCCTTCTGCAACTGGACTTGTCTGTCGTGCATTGGGCTTTTCAGCCACCAGCGAGCCTGTAGCAAGCGTGGGTAGAGCCCTTCGAAATCTTTGTTCGGGAAGCCAAGCCATTATGATGATGTTCACATCAGAGCAGAGCTCTTGAATTCTGTTCTAAACAGGATAAAACAATGTTCCTCTGCTCTTACTGCACCTGTTTCTGTCAGAGCATGGCGTGTCATGGCATTGGCACTTCTTAATATGTGGTTCGTTGGTTTTGGGCATTTTTTGGTAGTAATGTGCTACAACTTATAAAATTCACAAAAATTCTTTGGTTGCTCATCACTATGCGTTGCTTTCCCCATCAACACAATGACCTTTGCCATTGAATTAATTTTCATGTTAAAAGTAATTTAGATTTCTGCCCCTACTGCTTCAATTAGAAAGTTTTACCAGAATATAATATCTCTAGGAAGTAGAAGTTTTCTTCAAGTGCTAGTGCAATTCTGATAGCTTATTCTATTGTCAGAAATATCTCAAGCTCATCTATTAAATTAAACATTTATTTCCTCTTTTCTTTTCTGTTTGCTTGTCCAGTGATATTTGCTTTAGTGCCTTTATGATCACAGCAGATACAAACTGCTCCCTTAACCTTCATATTATGGGAGTAAATGAGAGATTAAATCTCCTTTCCACTCTATTTCTTTGTACCTTTCTGGTTTCTTCTGTGAGCATGAGAGTTTGGGTGGCTGGAACTTCAGGCACTGCTGCGGGTGGGGTTCCCCAGTGTATTTTGCAACAGACAACTTCTTTTCCTGTCTCTGAGATAACCATGACATAGTTGACAAGATCTCAATTGTTTGTCATCACTGCAAAAGATCAAACACTTCAGGAAGAGCTGTGAAATGCTGGATTTTTTTCCATTTGACGAGTTACTGCTGTTTTGCTGAAGTTTGTGGTAACATCATGACCTTAAATAATTCTGTTTCAGTCCTTGTGATGATCCTGTCTGTTGCATGCAATGTTGATCACACTTTCAGCTTCATCTCAAAAAATGCTTCTTGGTTTGCTGCCCAGGTCCCATGTTATTGGAAAAATTAAAAATACTATCTGTCCATCTCTCTTTCTGATGATCACCACCTCATACAGGTCAGGAACTCCTGACATTCCGCATACAGGGTTTCTGAGCTTTCTGGGGCAGATTGCATCAATGGTTTAGGCTTATCCAGTATCACTTTTCCATGTGGTCTGCAAGCATTAAGACACAGTTGTTAGCTGTCTTTTGTCATTGTATCATAAAGAAGGGGGATGCAGGTAAAGTCCAAATGTCACTGAGCTTCACGAAAGGAGGGAACTGATATCTATCGTATCCTCTAATACCTGCCAGCACTTTGCAAACTGTCAGATTATGTGTAAACTATCAAAGATTATTTGGTGTTATGAGAGTTAGTTGTGAATTTTCAGCATTGTTCTTTCCATGAAGCACTTCAGAAGTATTTCAATTGGAACTTTTACCAGTGGAAACATCACCAGCTGTACATCTTTTTCCTCATGCCCCCAAATTCTCTTAATCTGAACAGTTTAGGCTCAGATTGAATATGTAATGTTCATCTCTTACCACAGTGAATGGAATCAAATGTTTTGTTGCTGATGAACGACTCAGGCGTGGCTCTTTTGAAATAAATTCTGTGGATCAAAGATATATAGAATAAATCACAGGCTCTTAAACTCTGGTAATTCATTAGCTCTTTGGGGTATGGTAGGGCTAATGAATTACCTGCCAGTAACAACCTTTGGCAAGCACAAATGATTGGAACTGTTGCTCTGAAGTCTCGTAGTTGAACACTGGCTCCAGTCAGTGACTTAGGGTCTTCTGTTTAATATGCGTCAGAATAATACATCACATTTTGAAAGCCTTTGCAGAACACCCGTTCCAACTCTTAATGGCTTGTTTTGTTTTAACCCCAGCTATGGAAAGGGTTTCATTGCTATTTCCTGAAACTATCTTAGGTTTCATCATTGTCTACATGATAGTTTTAGCCTTTAATTAAATTTTAAATGCCAGTGGCTCCATTTCACCTGATCTCCAATGGTGCGTTGCAATCTTTACAGTGCAACCTAGTCTTGCAGACATGAGGAAAAATTTTAGTTTATAAACAGACAAGTGTCTTTTGATCATATATGAGAATGCAAGTCAGTTGTGTAGAGGAAGTAATTAAATTCAGCATGTCAGAGAAAATCCAGTTGCTCTCTGCCTGGTCTTTCCCAAAAATATTTCTCTGTATGATGCTTACTTGCTCTTTCCCCTCCATCTTCAGGTATTTCTATTTAGATAGGCAAATCCAGAGGCTGACTGGCTTTTCTGTCTCCATATTGAACAGTAAACTAATCCAAGTTTGTGTGTAATGTGATAAGAGCCATTCATCAGCTATCGCTGATACATGATTTGTAAAATTAACTGTTCAGTCATATTTTATGAACTCTTACTTTGGACATATGTTGTATTTATCCATAATAAGGAATAATAGTAGAGGAGGCCTATATTTTCACTCCCGTCGCTGCTTCTCTATGCTCATTTGCAGTTGTGGACTAGGGAAACCCTCCCTTGGAGAAATGAGGGAGAGTTGCAGCAGGTAATATGAAGCAAAATGTTATGTATGAAACCATCTTGCTTCTTTAAAAATAATAAATTCAAACTCACCTAGGAGATGTAAGGCCTAGGATGGAAAACCTAGAGTGCTAGTCGCTACTGAGGGATTAAAGGCTTAAGAATCTTTCCTGTTGAATCAGTACATGGCACAGCCATATGATTATAAAACAGTCTAGGTAAAGCTGCTTTGATCTGTAATGAACTCTGAATGGGATTATTTCACATGTGCCTTTCAATTTCTGCATCCTCCATTACTTCACTAATATATTATATAAATATATTCAATATATTATAAAGATGTATTAAATAATTTTGTTGACATAGTCAACCTGACCAGGATTGAGGTGGATAATGCAACACTTGTGCAGCCCTTCCTGTGCCCCAGGGCACAAGGAATAAGTGGATTTTCTATTTATATTCTTTGGGAGTTTGAAATGGACTGCTGGGCCAGCAAACTATGAACCTGCAATAACACTTCCATATAGAGGAGTATTAACTTTTTCAGGAATTTAAGAGTTGGTCTTTTTTTTATTAAAACTACTTGGTTTGCTCTCTTTGCTGACACTGCTGTGTTTACTCTATCCATTAAGTACAGCTGGTGTTTGTTAATATAATAAAGGGAAATAGTACAACTATCCCCATCCATCACTCCTCCTCCTGGGATAGATCCACTAAGCATGAGTTTTATGAGTGATAATTCTCTCTTTCAGGTAATTGTGTTCTAAAGTACCAGTCACATGTAAGTTCCTGTAGCTGTTTTTCTGCGGATTATTATTCTTTTTTTCTTACAGTGAAGTGTGACATGCCCAGAGGTGTGAAATATGCAGTATGAAAGCAAATTAATGCTTAAACTGAGTGTTAAGATTAAAGTACCTCTTGCATTATGAACTGTTTTTTAATTCACCTTGGAACAGCTGCAAATGCAGTTTTACACAAATGCATTTGTTTTTTGTTGTAGAGCCAGTAAAAGTAATTTCATTCCAAATGTTCTTGGGTTACTATTCAGAAATGATGCTTGCAAAGAATACTTTGAAGTACTAATAAAAAAAATGAGATATGATAGTTTAAAGGATTAGATTGTGTGTGTGTTTATAGGTATTAATTCAGATTCGCTGCTGGGTATAAATGTATTCCTTGCTAAACGCGTGAGAACTGCATAAATTCCCTTTAAAATACATGGGCATTGCAAGATCAGAGATGTTTGCTGCTCAATATTTCCTTCTTTCTGAACCTTTCAGTCAGAAGGGAATTTCTCAGGACTGTGACCTATGCCTGCACATAAATGGGGACCTTTGGAGCCAGCAAAAATTCTACATCTGTATCTTGAGTGCAAAATATGTCCTTAGTGTTTGGGTTTCTCATTTGACCTACATAACTTAGAATTCTGAGGTTCTAGACTGATATTTTTTGAGATAAAACCTCTCTTTTGCCTATAGTAATGATCCAAATGGGGCTTGTTCTATGACAATCTTTTTGTCCATAATAATGATCCAAGGCTTGTTCTTCATGGAGTTGCTTACACTATCTCTATGACCTAAATAGAGGCTCTGCAGATGGTCTCAAATCTGTGAGCTCACCCACACCCCTGCCCTGAGATAATGGCTAAAAAGAAATTAAAATAATTCTATGTGTTCAGTTCATGAGGAATTATGGAAGGGGGGGAACCACATATAAGTTTATTTTATACTGACTTTTACCTTTAACAGTTCATTTGGTTGGATTTTAGTTTTATTTTTCTTTACACTGGTTATTTTTTAAACTTTCTTCTGACACTTTGTTCAATTGCTACTTTATATGCACCAATGTATACATTAAGAAATGTTACATTCTTTGTCCAATTTCTCTGAGCAAATAAATGCTGTTGAGTTGATGCTTAAACCATTCTGGATGAGACATTGTCAGAGCTTTAATTATTTTAGGAAGACTAATCTCTGTTGGCTCCATACTCTCCAAAAGGCAAAGAGGGTTTGGGTAAAGCAGCTGTTTTTTTCTCTTATATATCTCAAGATATAAGGGTAACAAAACTCAGTCTCAGTAGAAATTCTGGTTTTGAGGTCCAAGCTAAAACTATGGGCAACAGAGTATCTTTTAGTTTTGTATAGTGGTTGTTGTATAGTTTATTTGGTGAAAGCTGCACTGTTGCTGCTCCTCAGTTTTCCAGGAGTTTCTTTGAAATTTTCTGTATTTTGTCCCTACTATTTTTATCACTGATAATTGTGTAAAAGGCTAGTAACATGTTACTCTTTTTTTTTTTTTTTTAGGAACCTAGGGGGTTTATCCACCAAAAATGCTACATACGAATCTTCCCTTCTCTTCCCCCCCCTCCACCCCCAAGTCTTATACATGATATCTTTTATTTCAAATGCAGCTGAGCATGGTCTTTTATTTTGAATGTACTCTGAAGAAGAATTTACTTTTAACCACTCTAGCAAAGAAAATGATGAGGCATTCATTCAACAAACAGAATATAAAACAGACATATTTCAACTCAAGCCATTCTTTTTCAACGCCAGTGTCAAAATTGAAACAGTGGTTTCCCCTATGGCAACCCCATGTTTTCTTTTGCAGTCATAAATACCATTGCTTTGGAACTTTTTCAATTCTCCAACTACATAAAAATGATGAAAGGAGACAAGATTTTTCCATTTAAACTGGTGCTGTATTGGTAAAACAAATATGAACTGTAGTGCTCCTGAGTTGTCTTATCAGTAACGTATATCTCCTTGACACATTACAAAGCTCCAAAATATTTTAACTGTGTTCAAATAGATGTGAAAATGTTTCTAGATAACCAGAAAGGCCAATGTCAAATGTCCTTCTGCAGGTTGTAAATAATGAGTGAAAATATCATTTGCACAATAAATGTACAAAGTATATAAAGTTTTCTCCTTGGCCTGTTCGAGGTGGTACAAGAAAAATCAGAAAAACTTACCAGGGAAAGTATAAAGTTATTTGATGTAATTGATGCTATTAAAACTTCAAGGATTCTTTCGATAACAATTATTCAAGTATTGGGGGACATGAAGTTTTTAAAATGTGGTATGGGGCAGGGTTTTTAGGAATGGTATTCTGTTTTCAAGGGAATTTTGAGTTGTTGGTAGTTCCCATGAAAAGAAACCAGTCAAACTGGAGAGTACCAAGCCTTTGTAGTTCTGGACTGAAAAATTCTTTGAATGTGAAAAATGTGGTGGATCTGTGTGTGAAGACATAGCAGAGTTACCAGCCTCTGGTAGAGTTTTCTAAGCAAGGTATCCAGTATATGATATTAGTGATGTTGTGTGATTAAAATTTAGTAACTCTGGATTTGCTTTGTTCTCTGAAAAAATATAAACCTGATGAAGAAGTTGGTAAGGCAAAATAAAGTCTGCTTCAGGTTTTCTATAGTCTTATGAATAGTATTATCTGCCTATAATTTTAGAATTGCACTGATGACTGAATGACAATTCAGTTCACTAGTCTAAATCAAATTCTTTCTCTGAAACACAAAACCAGTTTTTCAAAACAACTCATCTGGATTGATCTTTAACTTTGTGTAAAATTCTACTTCAGAATCTTTCAGAATGTTTCATCGGTTCGTCCATTAAAATAAATAATACTGGTTTACAATTACACAGTTGCCTCTTCAGTTCAAAATAATCCTTTTGTTACGGAGCATCTGTCAGAATTACTAAAGAGGACTTTTAACTTAAGAAGCTCCAGTTGTTTAACCTATTTGCCTTGTGGTCAGTCCTCCAAAGTCAAAGAGGTGAAAACAAGAGCCTAGGGATAGTAAATTTTTCTTTTTCCTTTAAAAATGTTTTAATTCTTTAGATACAATTTTGGTATCTGTCTAAAGCCTTACAGGCAATGAACATGAAAAAAAATTTTTTTTCCCTATCTATATCCACTTTACCGCACTCTCAATTGACTTAAAAATCAGCATGTCTAAAAAAGCTGTGAACGTACATATTTAAGTGTGGGCTGCTGACCCAATATCAGCTGCTGTGCTTTGTTCTTCACTGGGATTACAGGAAGCTGCTGTTTAATTAAGATGTTGGCTACACAGTGAATCATAAACTACACCTAATTCATTTCTGCAATGGTTTAAATCTCATGGAGTTTAAGGTTCTGCAAACCTTACAGACTATTTCTCAGATCTAAGAATTCATTAAAGTAGACTTTAAGCTTATTTTGGTTTTACGTTTGTTGTTTGTGTGGGGTTTTTTTTCCTTAATTCTTCCTTGGAATTAAAGCAGTTGTGAAGATGGATTTATATGCAGAAGGTGAGAATGATATGCATGAGTGACTTTCCCTATATCAGAGAGATACTGTGGCTCATATCTGTTGCTGAGAGCTGGAGTTCAAGAAAGTTGGCTTATTTGCCCAGAAGTTATTTGGGTGAAAATGGTATAAAATCAGCATAAAAAGTACGGATTGCAAATGTAAAGCTGTTCAAAGGCTGTGTTTATATTTCAGTTCATCTGCAGGGTAAGAAACTTGGAAAATGCCAATGCTCCAGAAAGTTAGTCCCCTGGCTGAACAATGCTCTGAACAAAATAAAAAATAGCTTTTTCAGAAAGGATGTGCAAAACCATGGCTGTCAATCTTTAAAGCATCTGTTAACCTGAGTAGCCCAAGTTCAGGTGACATAGAATTTTAGCCTTTAACTGTTAAGGTACTAAGCAAAAGTATGAATGGCTTTGAAACAATCTGCTCATATTTAGAAGATGATTTCAGTATGTCCTTATAAAAGTGCAAATGTATGACAGCAGAAATTGCCTGTGCCCTGAGAAGTCTACAACCCTGCAAGTTCAAGTAAGCACAAGTTCTGTGATCTCAAAGGACCAGGTTTACTGTCAAATCAAAACTTTGAATCAGCTTGACTGTAGAATAAAAACAGTTTACTGAGCCCTCTTTATTTCATCAGTGTGTGCTGTTTCTCAATTAATGAACTGAAACAGAAAGAAATATATTTAAGGTAAGGTGGTTCCTAAGATCAACATGCCATGTTGACCTTAGACGTTGACATTAGCTCAAAAATCAAAGTTATCATCTCTTGAAAGCATGTTTTAGCCTGCAGCATTCAATCCTGCAAGAGGTCACACAGAGACAAGTGGCTCAATTTTTGAAGGGCTCATAAAATTATGAGGACTGATAATGCTTCTTGTTAGGTGAGAAAAAATTAGACCATATGTTTTGGGATAAACTGAGTTTGAAATTCAATCCTGATAACCAGAGACTTCACTGTGAGGCTCTGTGGAACTAACTATGGGGTCGTAAGAGGTACAATATTTTTCTCTGGTTTTGTTGCTTGTATTTGATACTCTTTATAAGGACTGGCTGCTCTTCAAGTGCCTCACCATTTGTATCTGTCGCTTCAATTTGTGATATGAATTAATCATATATTTTACTCTATCATACATGGATATATCACTTGAAAATTCCAGTCACCCTCAAAAGTGGTTGGTTATTCCAGTGCAGGTTTTTCCCCCTTTTATTTGTTTGTTATTTTGGTTTTGTTTTGTTTGCTTGTTTTTTCTCTTGTTACCTCATCTTTCTCTGGATACCAACAATCATGTCTCCAAACATTCTTCATTGTCATCTCCATGGTTATTGAGATATGAGGTGTTGAAAGCAAGGGATGTGCATTGCAGGACTTGAGACAGGGATCCTGATCTTAGAAACCAAAGGGTGAGTGACTTTAACTAGGCCAACAAAAAAACTTGAGTTTTTTTCGCTCTAGAGGCTTCAGTATTTTAATTATGGGGAGAAAAATGAGACTTCAAAATGTCTGTGGGAATTTGGGGGAGACGGGAAGGGGGAGAAGGCAGAGGTTTGGATTAGCTCAGGAGCCCACCCTGAACTAGTTTTCCTTATTTGACTTCCCCACAGTTCATGGCTCCTACCGACAACGTTTTGATAAAGAATTCTAAACTGAAAACATTCAAAAACTTTCCAAAATATAGTCTGTTTGTTTTAAAAGCTCTGATTTCAAAGAGCAAGTATTTCGATCTTGTTTTTGATGAATTTTGCCAACAAAATTTTACTCCTCAAAAATGTAATGCCTTATGCAATGAAACATTCACAATTTCTCTCACCACCACCCACTTATATGGTAAGAGAACTACACCAATAAGTCACACATCATGACAAGTCTGTATCGGAATACAGAACAGTACTTTTCAGACAGAATTTTTTCAGGTGCATAGGTTAATTATGCATTTGGGCCTCTCAAAGTGATTATTGACAAGATTTTATGATTGATAGATGCTGCTTTGAGGTTTGTTGACTGGCTGTGATGAGTTGAGCAAGTAATATGAGAAGTTTTGTTTGTTCCTTGATCAGATGACTGCTCAAGTACTTCTGAAGAATACTGAATCATCAGTCTTTGAAATTAGCTTTCACAGATCTGTGCCAGCAGACACAAATTTATCACAGGGGCCAAAAGAGCTGGTTTCTTCCATTAATGCCTGGAGAGGAAGGGACTCTCATGGCTTTGTGATTGATTTAATGGCTTCTCTACTGCTGGTCAGAAAAGCATAGTTGCTCAAATGCCGTTATGAGTAAACAGAAACCCATATTTGAGATTTAATATGATGACTTAATGAAAATAGTGAAATTATTATTAACAACAATGGTTGTACTGGCTTGGCTGATAAGTGTGAATGTGAGGCACATTTCTTATGTTTACAACATATGGACTTTCATTGAATTTTCAGATGTAAATTAAGTTGACTTTGATGTGTAATTTTTCATAGACTTTAAGTTCTGACAGTCAGAGCTGAGAAGTTTTTCAGCTACAGCTTTATTTCCTGTCTCTTATGGTTTTAGAATATTTTTGAGAAGTTGTCAATATTCTCTTCCCCTTGCCCCCTTCGAAAGCATGGGCAAAATAAGGCTTAGCGTAGAGGATTAGGGTTTGTTTTGTTTTTCAATATAAGATTTGATCTCTATTAATTCAAGCAGTGAGCAACCATTGGATCTTGCCTGTTCTCATGCAGATAATCTGATTCATCTGAAGCAGCTAAAAAGCACCAGGTTCAGAATAAAAAATAATCACTAACAGGGCTATTAAATCTGTGGAACTCATGATGTTTTCAGCGCTAAAGTTTGACATGAATTTAAGGAGAGACTGGACAAATTCATAACAGAGAAATCTTCTAATATCAATGAAAAATGCCTAACCACAAATTGGTGGAGAAGTATTTTAAGGAAATATTGTATCTTGAGTATAGTATCTTGCCCTTTCCTTAAGTCTTTTAGTATCCACTTTTAGCTACTGTCAAATGCAGGATATTGGGACGGTGGACTTGGTTTGACACATTAATGCTCCTCTTGTAATCCATCAAGACTTCAGCCTCCTTTTTTTGTAGGCCATATTAAAAATAGTATGGTCTTGCAACCAGAAACTTTACTTTAGGGAAACAAAAAAAAGTAGGGTTTCACTCTTTAAGCATGCCTATATTGATTTGGTTTGTGTGCTTTTATTGTTCCAGCTTATTCCATAATAAACACGTTTTAATTTATTCCTTGTTGCTGCTATGTTGGGCATTTCCCAAAATGACCATTTTTAGTTGTCTCCAAATGCTTATAAATCAAACACATATTTTTATAGTATTCTTCAGTTTCTCTTTTTTCTCCATTATAATAGTAAATACAAGACAGTCTTTGTAATCTTGTTTTCTTTCAGTGGTAAAATGGAAGAAGTTCAAGATGGATTTGGATTTTTTTTTATGAGGTGATCTACATTGTATTTGTGGGGTTTTGCTTTGACCACAAAAATTGGAAAAAAATAGATGTATAAATTTCCACTTAGCTCACATCTCTTGAGCACCAATTCAATGTTGGCCCATGCAGGAAAAACCAGCATGAATTATGCATAAATATTAAAAATATCTACAGGGTTTTTATGACCTGTGCATGATATGTTTAGCCAAGTATTTTGCTTTTAAAGGCTTTCTGATAGGAATTATCCAGAAATCTAAATAAAGAAGCAAATAAAGAAGGTTGTGCCCTTCCGTTGGAAACACAGTTTGCTGAATAGAAACATTCCTGCTATCAGGGAAGTTGGCATGTAATATTTAAGTAGCAGCTTAATGATAATAAAAATGGACTATTAAAGGAGTGAATTTTCAACTAAACCACAGTATTTCACTCAGTTTTATGAGTTTTATACCCTTTCCCAGGCCTCTTTCTATCTTTGTAACTCGAAGATGCCACTGTGTGGGTGCTTTGTTCCCTCTTTACTTCAAATCTGGCCCTAAACATCAATGTCCTGTGGGTGAAATGTCTGCCTTGACCTCTGGGAAATTTAAAAATAGGCCTCCCTGCTGAAGACTGGGAAAGTTTTTTTAAGTTACAGGAATCTCTCTCCTCTGAAAGTTTACAGCCAGACTGACAGGAGAGAAAATGCAGTGCAGTTTAACTCACTTGTGCCTGCCTGATGCTCTTGCTGAAAAAGTTGTTTTTTCCCTCCTTACAGACCCTAGCAATCAGTGAGACCTGTACTCTAATTTTTGGCAACTCAATACTATATTTTCTTTACATTTGCTGCAGTGATGTAAAGCTTTATCTCATAAATAATGCATGTGTTTAGCTCAATTATTTGGTATATCATTGCCAACATACTTTAGGAATTGTAATTTATATATATGTTTTAAATAAAGTCTTTGAAAGCAACCATTAAGTTTTAGAATTTGCCTTAGCATGAACAGTTGTGAGGTTTATATAAGAAGCTGCAATTCATGTGTTATAAAGACTGACTTAATAACCGTACATGGCCTTTCTCTTTCCTGGGAAGTGCATAGTATAACTTGAATGCAGAGAACATCAGAATCTGCTTTAACTTAAAAAACCACATGCACAATACCCATGCTGCAAATTTTATGCAAAAAAGATATTGAAAATTTTCCATTGTAGTTACAAGCAAAACAACCACGATTAGAAGGGAAAGTGTTGCGCTGAATGTTGTATATGGAATAATTTTTTCCCACTGAGATGATCTTGAAAAATCATCTTTGAATAAGAGGCAACTGCCTGACCTGGAATAAGTGGGATTGAGTCCACTGTTAGCAAATTTGCAGATGATACCAAGTTGGGGGGGGGAGTGTTGATCTGCTGGAGGGTAGGATGGCTCTGCAGAGGCCATGGACAGGCTGGAGGGATGGGCTGAATCCAATGGTATGATGTTTAACAAGGCCAAGTGCCCGGTCCTGCCACAACAATCCCCTGCAGTGCTACAGGCTGGGGACAGAGTGACTGGCCCTGTCGCCAGGCAGAAAGGAACCTGAACAAGAGCCAGTATGTGCCTAGGTGGCCAAGAAGGCCAGTGGCCCCTGACCTATATCAGGAACGGTGTGGCAGCAGGACCAGGGAAGTGACTGTTGCACTCGGCACTGGTGAGGCCACACCTGGAGTGCTGCGTCCAGTTCTGGGCCCCTCAGTTCAGGACAGACGTTGAGGTGCTGGAGCAGGTCCAGAGAAGGGCAATGAGGCTGGTTGTGATGGTTTGGTCCAGGTCCTTTTTCTGGTAACCAAGTCGTAACCAAGGAAGTGACCATGTTCCCAGTATTCCACAAGATTTTTACCTCAACCAGGGTATAAATAAGAAGGGGGAGGAGGTCTCCCTCTCTTGTCTTCTGGTGGATCTGAAGGTGCAGGTTCTCTGCTGTCAGCTCGGCTTGTGTGGAGGAGTAAAGCTTAGTGATGCCTTGTAGGCCTTGGGAGGTGGAGAGTGCCAGCAGTCATTGGGCTCAATTCTGCTATCTCAAGGAAAGTAGTAAAATTTCCTTTTATTAGTTCTTTATTGGGTTTTTCCTGGGTTTCGATTGTGCATATCTGTTTTAGTTTTCTTTTTGTCCCTTTTCTCTTTCCCTTTGGGTGATGTTTGGGCCCCTTTGCGGTGTACATAGTAATTTAATTGTATATAACTCTGATACATGTAAATATATGTATATTTTGATATAATTACTTTGGCTCAGGTTCTTCAGTTTTCTATATTTTTTTTCCTTTGCCCTGGGAAAGGAAGGTAGGGGGAAGGTTTTCTCTGTGGGTTTGGACATTTGGCTCAGAGCCAGGTCCAAACCATCACACTGGTGAAGGTTCTGGACCACAAGTTCTATGATGAGAGGCTGAGGGAGCTGAGGTTGTTGAGCCTGGAGAAGAGGAGGCTCAGGGGAGACCTCATCACTCTCTACAACTCCCCAGCAGGAGGGTGTAGCCAGGTGGGGGTTGGTCTCCTCTCCCAGGCAACCAGCAGTAGGACAAGAGGACAGTCTTAAGCTGTGCCAGGGGAGGTGTAGGTTGGACATTAGGAAGAAGTTCTTTACAGAGAGAGTGATCAGACATTGGAATGGGCTGCCCAGGGAGGTGGTGACTCACTTTCCCCTGAGGTGTTTAAGAAGAGACTAGATGTGGCACTTAGTCCCATGTGTGGGTGACAAGGTGGTGTTGCATCAAAGGTTGGACTAGCGGACCTCAGAGGTCTTTCAAACCTGATAGATTCTGTGATTCTGTGAGTGTACAAGTTAATTAACCTGTGTGGCAAATGCTAAACTGGTATTGTATGAGACAAGTTTCTGCACTTGACAAACTTAAATTTGGGAGTTACAAGACAGTGGCGCTGACAAGAAAATGGTAATTTTTCCAGCAAGGTTAGTTACAGGCAACCTTCCAAAAGTTAAAAGAATCCCAGGGTGAATTTAGAATAACCTGGAAATTTTCAGCAAAGCTTTTTCTTACAAGTCTAAATTCTCTTCTAAGTTACTGCCAGTCTGAGACAGAGTGCAAGAGATGCTGTGATCTTTCTTTACTTTGCAATGCAGGAAGTTAGAAAGTAGGTAATTTAGAATTTGAAGACTAGCCCTTATCTTCATATTATTATGTTACAATTATTATGTTAGAATTTAAAATTGTTACACATTTTTATGTTAGAATTTCAAATGTTACACATTTTGAAATTCAATGTTACACACTTTGAAATATCTTTTCTGTTTCAACCTTCTTTGGGAAGTCTGGAACTTTTCATGGAGCTTAGTTTAGGTTTCTCTGTCAAGGTTACTCAAGCAAAATAAAAGTGAACTAAAATCGAACCTGACATTCTGAATCTACATTTTGGCATCAAAAGAAATGGGTTTATTTATTGCATTTAAAAGAACAACATAAATTGGAGTTTCTGAAAAATCTATTTATTTTTTTCTTCAGATGTCAAAAAACAAAGTGAGATGGTTTCTGTCGCCAGACTTCATGAATTAAAGGAATTTTTCTTCAGTATAGTCTTCTACAGAGAGATGATAGTACAAACTAGAAAGGTAATAAACCACTATTTACTGTATTGTCCAAGTTGTTCTTCTCTGAGGAATTAAAGCACTCTCAGTCTTTCCCCATCTATTGATATGATGCTATTTTAATTGCATGCCAGTGGCTTGGAAAAGGGTGGGTGACGAATTGCGCCCACAGGAACTTTTGCACATAATTTTTTTAGGCTTTTAATTTGATGCAGCTCACTTGAGGCAATACACATGACATCTCTGGAAAAGGAGTGTATTACAGTCAACTTGATGTCACAATTACTAATTTCCAATCAATCATGGGACTTTCTGCGACAAACTAAATTAAAAAAAAACCAAAACAAACCAACCAAAAAACCAGGCATTTGGTCTCATCACTCTTTCCCCACACAGTTCGAAATCTTAATACAGTGCACTTTCAGGTGTTAAACAATTTGGGCAAAGATATTACAGGTATAATCATGGTTTATTGATCTCTTTATCAGAATGTAATACGTTGTAAAAACCAGTGTTTATTTGAGAAATCTTCTCAAGGGAGAAGGAAACATCATGACTGAATGACAGCAATGATCATTTTAAAAACAGAGGAAAATAGTTATAGCAAAGGATAGGGAATCCAGGAATTTTTTAGCCTGTCCTCCCAGTTCATTATACTTTGCATCATCATCATGGCTTGGCTTCACGAACAAAGATTTCGAAGGGCTTGCTACAGGCTCGCTGATGGCTGAAAAGGCCGATGCAAGACAGACAAGTCCGGTTGCAAAAGGCACAGCAGAAAGACTTCCCAGGTGGTATCAACAAGACGCGGTTCTTTCTTCATTATCTTTTCTCCTCGAGAGTGATTCTGTGTGTGTTCTTAAAGGAGGAGGCAGCATTACAGATGGTTTGTCTTCAGGTCTCCCAATTGGAGGCCAGAGTAGACCAATGGTGATGATCAATATGGCTGAGGTTGAGAGAGTCCTTGTATCTCCTTTGTGGGGCTCCTCTCTTGAGGCAGACAGTGGCAAGTTCACCACAGAGCACGATCTCAGGGAGGTGGAAGTCTCTTGTGAAATACCTACTACAAAATTTAGCCAATTTAGCCAATTTTATAGGTTAACATACTTGCAGTCTGACAAAAGTAATTTATTTTTTTATGAGTATCTGTAATTTTAGCTTTTTTTAAATTATTATTATTATTTACTTTTTTCCTGCTATGAAAAAAATAATTGAAGTTTTTCATGAAAAAAAAAGTAGGGGAAAGAAAACCATTCTCGTCATCTAACACTTCTGATTTAATCTGTTGAATAATTAGAAAAAAACCCTGATAGTGACTAGGAGGAGGGTTTTTTAACAAAAAAAGAGTGCATTTTCTTTCTATCTGCTCTACACATGTCAAAATTTTGAACAGTGATTATGATGATGAAATAGCATCGATATTGCTGATTCAGGATCTCTGCTATTTCATATGAGCATCCAAACTTTTAGTTGCTGATTTGTATTCAACTCTTTTGGATGACTGATCTTCACTTATACATCCCTCCTTAGAGGGAAGACCAAGATTAGGGAACTTTCACTTCTGGAATGAGTGAAGCCCTTATCAGTCAATAATCTCATGTTTTTTGGGCAGAAGCTTTGGACTGTGCATTTCTTAGGCCACATTCAAACTCTGAACCTGGTGATAAGACTGTGAGCCTGTTCATCTCAGAAGTGCTCAGCTCAGTAAAGCTACCCAAGCAGTTTACTGTGTTTTCCCTGACAAGGCAAAACAACTGGTATTTATGATTTCCCTACAAGTGATCCACAGCAGTCAGCTTTGAAGTACAATTAAAAAAAAAAAATCATTCTGTACTTCCTTGGGCAGCAGGAAGGTGGGCTGAATGACTCTTGCTTTGTCTTTGTGGAGAGTCATCTCAGGAAAGGTGATTGACCCTTCTGATATCTGGCCAAACCTCAGCCAGATAAGCAAGCTCTAGACAGATAGAGTTTGTTATTATATAGAAATGTGCTGAAATTAAAACCTTTCAGTTAGAGTACAAGGGTACTATACTGATCCATGGCTGTACACTTAAATTTCACTTGTCCAAAAAATTAGGTTTGATTAAGCACTAAATAGCTGAGTACACTTTAAGACAAAACAGAGTGGACAATTCCCACCTTGCATTGAATAGCTGAGATGCGCAAAAAGTGCACAAGAGATGGGGAAATATGTTTAAGACAGAAGAACATTTTACATTTTGTGGTTTTCATATGATATTTCTGTTGCTGATGCTCAGGCATGAGCTCTAGAGAAACCAAGGCTTTAGGAAGATTTGCATGAAGACAGTAATTTCCCAGGCTGTGCTGGAACAGCTAGCCTGAGAAGCAAAGGCATATGCAGCTGCATGCAGAGAATGGAGGCAATAAGCCAGGGTGTTATTTGGAATAATTTGGAAAGAATTTGGAATAAGAATTTGGAAGCAGGCAAAAGCTTAGGTCAACATGGTCCTTACAGTTCCTGCCCTAAGAAAATGTGAGATGTAAAGCCTGATATGGAGAAATTCAAACCATTTCAGGTATATTTGCCTGCTGAGGGAACCCTGGTTTTGCACTCTGATTGTGTTGTAGTGGATTTTATTTTCTATAATCCTACAACATTGGGTAAAGATAAGTAGCAAGGCTGGACTTGATGTAAGAAATACTTCCCATTTCTGTATCTTTTCAGTAACAGAAATCTTCTTTGGGAGAGATCTGCTATTTCTGCAGGGTTACGTTGCTTGTTTTATATTGTTGACTTGCAAGTCACGTTATTGACAATAAACTACATTTCAAAGTGAGGATTTTCTTGAAGGTATTTTATAGGTCTTAGAAGCAGCACTGTCAAAAAGGATGGCCTGAAAAAGAAAATTGTCTTTTTCTAACTTCAGTGGTGGGAGTTTCTGAAGACTGAGTTGTTTTAGGGCGAGAAGGCAGGGTCCAGAAAAGGAGCTGTCATTTCCCACTACTGCAAAGGAAGAGGTGACCTGCGTCACCATATGTCATAGGTTCGAAATGAGATGTTGGGATTTTCTTGTTGTTGTTGTTGTTTTGTTGGGTTTTTTTTTCCCCCTAGGGTCGCGTCCCCGTCCCGTCCCCCCTCATCTGTTTCTTCCGGGGTTGGGGGCAGTCGGGGAGAGGGTGGAGCGGAGCCGCTTGTGCGGGGCAGCGCGGGAGCGAAGGAAGGGGGAGGTGTGGCGGGGAAGCGCAGTTGCAGCAGAGACAGCTGGGGAGTCTGTTGTTCGGGGGTTTTTGGGTTTGGTCGACTGACCAGACAGAGCGGGAGCTCGCTTTTAGGTTGCCTCCTTTTCATTTCCTTAGAGGAAGTTGTTATCCCCCC
>VYXB01008967.1:554-20117 GCA_013397135.1 Pachyramphus minor | reverse complement strand
GTTTGCTGTGGAATTTCACGCGGGGGTATTTTTCGCGCACTCTGGGCTGGAAGGGGGGGGTCGAGTCAGCACCTTTGTCCCGCTTTTTTAATAGAGAAAGAACCAGACGCCAAGATACCAATGCCAAACCGGCTTGCTTATCTCCTGACTCAAATGCATGCGCGATTTTGTTTCCCAGTTCAAACCATTCACAGTAGTTATAGTTTTCAGGGATACAGTTTTTATGTTTTGTCATCCACTTCGACAAGGAACGCAAGGATGTTTTGTCGAATGGGTGCCCCTCTTTATCAATTATGGTTTTAACACGATCATAAAGGTTTTTTTCATTCTGAGACTGACTGGTCCCCATGTTCCCGGGACAGCAAGCACTGTACTTAAAGGGAAAGTTGCAGAGGAAAGGTTTTTCTCGTCTGCCTACCTTCAGGAATATGAAGATCAGCTCTGCTGTCTTCTGAAGGCTGGGATGGATTTCTGTCATTTGCTTAGACGAGGTGGCCCCTGGAACGACTCAGACTCCAGCTGCCTGAGTTCACTTGATTTCCTTGTCACAGCACGAGGCTCTTTTGATGCAAAAGACCTTAGCACTGCCACTTGGACGCCATTTATCGGGGGTGCAGCTGTGAACCCCCTAAGATGAGGCCATGAAAAGATCCACTTTGCACAGAAATCACACAACGTGAAGACAAAATGAATCTCTTTATTTAAGGATGGGCTAGCTTTTATCTGGTAGGGCATGGAATGAATGGAATTTGGGAGGAATCGTGCCAGGGGAATATCCATACATGGGAATTGGGCTGGAATATATCCAAATATGGGTAAGGAGACATAAAAAAATGAGGGAAAGCTATAAAGTTTAACTAACAGGAACCAATAGGCAAAGGGTTTACAATCAGCAAATAGGAAAGGGGCTAACATTAGCTTAAACTGCAGATTACATACAAAGTAAGATTTTTTCTAACAACATTGTTAATAAATTGAATAAACACAACACTTGTATAATATGAAAAGGCAGTCTCTGAGATAGGAAGTTATTGTTGTCCAGCAGTCCAGCTGTATATTAAAGCTGTCTTTTCTTCAGTTCTCTTTCTCTTCAGATGTTCTTTTCCACCACATATAAACCTCTTGTGGAGTATTCCCAACAACAAACCCTTTTTATCATGAAGGATTTCAACCACCCATCTCCTCAAATAAAATAACAGCTAGGCACAAATAATTCCAGAGTTTCCTGAAGAGCGCTGATAACACCATGTTGGCACAGGTGGTGGAGGAGCTAATGAGGAAGATGTGCTGCTGGACCTTGTACTAACAAATAAAAGACTAGTTGAGGACAGACTGCAGTGACTATGCAACGTGGAGCTCTCTGGGCCTCCACATCTGATGTAGCTTTGTTTCATTCTACTAGTCTCATCACTAAGTAGACCTCTCTGCGTTTTGTCTCTTTTGATTAGTGTTGTGGTTTAGAAATGGTACTCCCCATTTCAGTGCCCTCACTGAGAGTCTCTCAAACTAGATGCCTCTCTCTTGTTCCCCTTCCCCTCCCCTTTCCTGCTTTGATGGAAGGGAGTTTAGCTTTGGACCCAAAAAAAGTAAAGATCGTGATAAGAACAATTTACTGGAAATAGGAATGAGATAAGAAAATAACTATTAACTGCAACAGTAACAAAATAGAGGGTGATTCACAAGCAAAAGTGTTAATAGAGGACCCCAGACCCTGTGACAATGAGAATTGGCCAATGGCTTTCCTCCTGTAGCAGAGACTGCCTCATGGAGGGAGTCAGTTTTCCCTGGAGAAACTGCAAGGATCATATGACATTACACAGAACTTTTTTTAAAAAGAGAACGGCAACAGTGTCTACCTAGAAAATTATTCAGCCCATATATGTATCAAAGAAGTGTTAGAGCCAATTTGGAGCAGAGTATAACACTCTGCATACCATTACTGTACTATCAGTGATACACTAATACACCTTCCCTTAAGGCTCAGATGGCTAGGAATGAACATATATCAAGTGACCCTTTGCTCCTTAGTCCTTGGCACAGTCTAGAGTGGAAGAGGCATCCTGAGTTCAGCACTTATGTGTGCGGTGTGGTGCTTGCAGCTGCCAGTGTGGAGGCTCTGGGAAGCCTAGGGGTCCTATGCTCTTGGGAAGGATGGATGTATCACGCTGCTAACTTCTTGGGTTTGGAGCCGCCCAGCATAACTGGGACGTCTGGCTTCGATACCTGACCTTACACTCAGATTTTAGACCCCTTGGGAAGCAGTATTATTGAGAAGTCTGTGGTCTCTGCCTACCAAGAAGGCAGAGCCAGGATTCTATGCTTTGTCAGACCAGGCTTTCAGAAACCATGACTTGCTTCACAGAGCATGGATATTTACTACTTAATTCTGCTGTCTTGGGCACTTTAAAGTTGAAGGCATGGTAAGTTAGGTGATTTTGGTGCTGCTTTCTTAGTTCAAACATTTCTTACAGACCAGCCTTTAAATGCAAGCAGACAAACCAGCAACAACACGTGCCTCAACACGTAGGTACACTCACAGCTGAAGGCATTGCTGTAGGTTTGGCTGACATGTGCTTTTTCATTTCAAGTAATTTTCCTATCACCTCTCCTAAAGCTAAACTCTTTGCTGGGGTGTAAGAAAGACTACAATGTCTTGATTTATCATGAAGTTTAAATAATAAAAGGAAGACATTGTATGCTTGTGTGGCTCCAGCTATTCTTATATATATATTCTATATGCCAGGATGCTGGCTGCTCAGAAATTTTGATGCATTCCTTAAGAGTAGCCAGCTGGTTTTCTTATTTTAGACGTCATTGCACCAATAAGAACAACAAGCATTTAAGAAGAAGATAAAATAACAGTGACATATGCGTATTCCTGATACTTTTGCTGAGAATTAATGATGCATTTTTTAGTCTTGATTACAGAGGTCTAGGTAGAAAACTTGCTAAAGCAAACCTTTTTATCAATTGTGGAATAATCTTTATTTATTACTTTGGTCCTACTATTTTCTTCCAGAAGAAATTAAAAGGGAAAATATACTTTCAGGGCCTATAACTTGGCACATAACCTGTTGTAATAAAATGGTCTTATTTGCTGTGTTTTCTGATATTTGCTATTCATTGCTAGAAATACTGCCATTTACTTTTCATTCTGAATTCCTCTTATTAATAAAGTCAAAGCACATCCTATTTCTAGTCCAGTATGAAAATTCATAGGTACCTAAATTCATATATGAAGTCACACATCTGCGTAATTTTTTGATTAATACCCTTTTATTAATCCAAACACTTGATTTGACTACTTTTTTGAATTTGAATGTATTTGTAGGTCCTGCTCCTTGATGAATATATAATTAATTAAGTCACTAGCAAACTTGAAAGGAAAAAATTGACAAGGAAGTTTAAGACAGTATTCGTTTGAGGTTGGTGGAGTGAGTGAGTCTAGGTAAACATCATTAGTTACTGAAAACATGAAACCATAAAATACTTAAATTGTTAAATTGTTAAATTGTAGAAAATGCTAAATACCAATGGTATATGTACTCGTTTTACAGTAATAGGAGTTAGTTAATGTCTGTAAATTATGTTGAAATAAAGTAGTGTGAATCAAAATTTAATTATAGCACATTTTTTTCTTGAGTTTTAAAATCTCTTTTTTTTTTTTTTCTGGTTAAAAAAGTATGAAAAAACAAAAAATATACCAGAACCCAGAATTAATCTTATAGAAATAATAGGTCAATGAAATAAGAGAAGACTGCGGATGAAGGGCCCTCTAATCATGAAAACTAAGCAGAAGTAGAACTTGCTTCTGGAATATAGCTGTCAGAAAGTCAGAATATGAAGATCACAAAATCACAGAATATACTGAGTTGGAAGGGACCCACAATGATAATTGAGTCCACAGGACCATTCCAAATGATCACACTACGTACCTAAGAGTATCATCCAAAATCTTCTTGAACTTTATCAGCCTTGGTGCTGTGATCACTTCGCTGAGAAAGCCGTTCCAGTGTCCAGCTGGGTTAAGAACCTCTTTCTAATAACCAACCTGAGCCTCCCCTGACACAGCCTCAGGCCATTCCCTTTTGTCCTGTCACTGGTCTCCCCATAGAAGAGGTGAATGCCTGGCCCTCCTTTTCCCCTCACAAGGAGATTGCAGACTACGACTCCTCTGAGTCTCCTCTTCTCTAAAGTGAACAGACCAAGTGCCATCAGCTGCTCCTCATATAGCTTCACCTCCAGGGCCTTCAAAACTCCAACTGGCTTTAATTTTTACTGAATTTAGCACTTACTATCTTCAGAGGTGGTAGGACCTTCCTGTATTCTGCATTTCTCACTATATGTTCAGTATATTGAAGGACTGAGTAATTTA
Organism: Pachyramphus minor; assembly: GCA_013397135.1. Lineage (NCBI taxonomy): Eukaryota > Metazoa > Chordata > Aves > Passeriformes > Tyrannidae > Pachyramphus > Pachyramphus minor. The sequence goes on along the minus strand of VYXB01008967.1, from coordinate 15,742 downwards.
AATATCTGTCATGCTTTACAGAAACTCCATATTTCAGTCAAATATTATATAATAAACACAGGTAGATAATAAAATATACTGCTAGTTTGTCATTCCTCTGTGTAACAACTTACATATAACAGATATTCTGTGGCCAAATTCTTTAGAGAGAAATACTCTCTTGAAATTGAATGTGTTCCACAGAGAAAAATACCTTCCATTCTGATCTTTGAATCAATTTACTTTTATTGAGAAGACAATCCCTAATAAAGAATAAAATGAAGAGAGGAGTTTTTTTCTGAATGTATGTGTGTTTTGTTGGTTTCTGTAGTGCTAACCGCTGTTGCAATCTTCTATTGCTCAAGAAACAGCAACACTTGTGTTGATATTCGTCCAATAGACAGGTCTATCCTGAGAGTAACCTGAGGCTCCAGCAAGCAGAATGGAGAAAAAAAAGTAAGGACAAATTCAAAGGGAATCTACGGCACAAAGCAGGAAAAATTTACTTAGTAGGGGTTTGTAAACCGTACAGTTCCTGAACATATGAAAGAATGTTAGGAAAATTATACAACTTCTGAGGCCACTGTCTTTTCAGACGAGATAATGAAAAAGCAAATTTGTCCTCTACTTTTTTCTATCTCAAGTATATCTTCAGACAAGTATATCTTCATGAGAAATGAGTTGGAATGGCAGAGAGTAACAGATGATATGTACCCAACAGTGATAAATAGGAGTGAAAAAAGGGAGACCTACAAAGATTACAGTTAAAAGCCACACTGTTAATTGGAATTGAGACATAGTGCTTTCTTTCTTGGAAAAATAGCAATTTATCTTCAGGTTTGGCAGAGGAGCAGTCTACATAAGAACAGATAGTATTTGAAAGTAGAGCAAGCCAACATGGCACCAAGTAAGAGACATATTGAACTCATAATCATTTATTCCTTGCTTAATTACTGCTTTGCATTGCCGAAAAGTCAGGATTTGGAGACAAATTTTATGGGCTGCAAAAAATATTTCTGAGGTGCAGCATCAGAAAACTTGTAGCTTTATTTGACCACGATCATTAAAATACTGTAAAATCAAAGAAAAAAGAGCTTGTCATCTTGGGAGCCCTAAATCGCTGATTTGTTCTGGTAGCTACTATTTTTTGCTGCAAAAGCAGCTAATGTCCTGGTTATTTACAAACAGAATACCTGCTTTTTTTGTATGATATATCATTACCTGCCTGAACAGAAATGCCTTGCTGTACTTAGAAGGGAGTGAAAGTGGTTGCAGCAACTTAGAGATAACGGATCAAAAGTGTTCTGAACTCCTGCCTCAGGATGAAGCCAATCTACTGTGTTAAGCCATGTATTTAGCAAGATAACATAGAATAAATGTGATGAGGTAATGGTTTTATTAATTTCTTATCATAAATTAGATGAGCAGATGAGGCTGATTGTGACATTAAGATATGAATAATTGATACTTATAGAATCGTCAGCCTTCATTTCTGGTGCAAAACCTGGTGATTTTCACTGTATAGAAAGGCATCTCATCCCGTTGGAATTGGCCCAACTCTCCAGTCTGTCCAGTTCCCTCTGCAGAGCCCTCCTGCCTTCCAGCTGATCAATATCCCCCCCCAGCTTGGTGTCATCTACAAACTTACTAATGGTGAACTCAATCCCCTCATCTAAATCATTGATAAAGATATGAAACAGAACTGGGCCCAACACTGATCCCTGTGGGACTAGGGGTCACTGGGGGTATATTGCTTCTTTGTGTGAACACACTGATCACATACTGTTAGTAGGAATGACATGTTTCTGCACCAAGAGAACAACTCATCTCTAAGGAAATTAGGAAGTTACAAATGGGCCTGAAAGCTTTCACTGTATAATTTCTTTGACTTTATAGTCCACCTGTAAGAGCCTATTAGAACAGCTTTGAAATATTCAAATATTTGACTTCAATAGATATTGTCCAGAAGTTTTAGGAATGTTATGTGATTTATTTAAAAAATAATAACATTTCTAGAACAGAGCATCCAGAGGATCTTTAATTAGTTTGCATTTCCATCTTTGGTGATTGTCCATCATCCTATTCAAGCCAACATTTTATGTGTAAAAGCAACGACTGACTTGTCAGAGATATAACACTAGTCTGAGTTCCCTTAGCAGAATAACTAGAGTTAATAGATTTTTCTCTCCCTTTTCTCCCCGTCCCTGCAGCAATGTAAGTAGCTCAGCCTCAGAATTTGTACCATATTAACGGAAGAAACCTGCTTGTTTTATTAACACTGGAAAAGGCAATGCAAAGCTACAGTGAAATTAAAAGCACAAGTATGTGCATTGTTAGCAACTTTACTTCAAGGTGTCCAGGCTGGTGTGCTCCCAGGCTGGTGTGTGCCCAGCACAATGTAGAGCAGTTCCCTGTGGGCCAGGTTAAGGCCTAAAGCTCAATACAGGTCAGATGTTATCAGTTCCAGTGTAACACAATGAAGGCAAGTAGTAGTGTAATACCAATAGTGCTACTGATCTTACCTTAACAATGTGCAGGCTGAATGAATATTTTAAACTGGTTTTATGTTCTTTTCTATGTCACTCATCAGTGGACCTCTCCTATTTTGGTATTACGCCGCTCGTCCATTTAGATCAGGATATTTTCCAGATCCTGGCATTTACTTTTTTCCCCAAAAGCTTCCTGGGATATGTTATGAGAGAGGTTCCTAACGTGTTTCATCAAGGAAAGATTTGTTCATCAAGCCTATTGTGCATAGAAAAGATACAGACTGAAGATTCAAAATCTGTAAGGCAAAGCATCAGATCTTGGGCATTTTCAAGTTAGTGTCATTATTCTGACTCACAACGTGTAGATATTTGGGGCTGGCAAAATAATGCAATATTTATACCCTCCAACCCTTGCCTTTAATTTCTGTAGGAGAAATCTCCAGCCACAGCTTAATAGCTGCTCTAGGAATTTACCATTTTGGCTCTCTGTTGTTACTGCAATCATTACTAGTTGATTTTTTTTTTTTCAGAGACGGGAGAAGGAGGATAGTAGTCCTGTTGCAAATTTCCATGACTATTTTTAAGCTGAGTGAATTGCCAATAAACTAAGAGATGCTGATTTCTGAGTTGGTGATTTGTCTGCTTTTGTAAGCAGGAATGCAAACTGTCTCAATTTTTCCAATTCCATTTTGTGTGCTCTTATCCTCTGATGTAGACTAGGGGCCCTGCTGTAACTCAATTTAATTTGAAGAAGCCAGCCCATTAGGACTGGAAACCTGACAAATTAGTCAATTTGTTCAGAACCTTTTAAAATCCTACTGCATCCTAATATTAACTCTCACAATAGCTTCATGTTACACACTGGCAAGATGCAGTTCCCAATAAGAGAAAATATGCTTTTTTTTAAGATGAGATATGCTTCCTGGGGGAATTTAGGACACATTCTGACTTTAATAGAATCTTCTCTAAATCCATGGGTTTTCATTGCATTGTTCTGATATTGTTTGTCTGAAATATAATGAAAAGTGATTTTTAGGAGATGTACTTCAGGATATTTTTGTTCACAGAAAGTGCGATTCACCCCAGCACAGCAGGTTTGTGGGTGCACTGGGCTTGAGAATGGCTTGACAGGCAGCAAGCCAGTAGTCTTTCTGTGCATGGCAAATTAAATGAAGGAATTGTGAAAGCCAATGAAGCAAATTTTTTTTTAATTAGAAGAAACCTATATTATGTGAACATACTCTAATTTATCCCACCCACACCCTGATGTTGCTAACAGAAATCTTCAATAGAAATTTCTCGTTAAAATTTTTTGACCTTTTGAAAAAACAAGATTGCTGAAACTCCTGCAAAACACAAAACAAAACCAACATAAAGTTATCAGCAAGGCAGTACGTTTTTACACAGCACGTGAACAGAACTCATTGCCACAGGATATTTTATGGCTTAGAAGTATAAAATATGAAAAGTACCCAAATCCCCTAATATGGTGTGAAAGGTTTCCAGTGTGTTTCCTGATGGTCTAGATGTGATTTCCTGCTCAGGAAATCATCAAAATACAGGTGGCTGGACTGTGGGTAAAAAATTCAGAAAAGTATTTCCCCTTGAGGGCAGTTAGTAGCCACTGCCAGACAGGAACAGATTGACTTCTATTGTAGGTTTAAATATTTGCCCATGAGAAAAAACAGATTCTGATGGAAAGGTGGACTTCCTTTATGCCTTATGGTGAACTTCAACAGTATCAGAGCTGTTTATTTTTAAATTATTACACTGTATTTTGCATATTTAAAAGTACTTTTCAGAACTAATGCATTGCTGATATTTACAAAAACACAAAAATTCAGTTAGTTCTCTAACTTCAAAATCATGTACCTCATTTAAAGCTATGTTTCTCAAAGAGTCTGAAGTATTTTTCCCTGCCAAGTTTTTTTTTTCCCCCCAAATTTTTTTGTTGTTGAGGAAACAACCATTCCAGCTTTGAAAATTTTTGGGTTTCTGGCCAGAAAGCCTCTAAATGCCTAGGTAGTCTTATTCCATAGATATGCCATATCATGACATCTTTGAAGACAGTTCTTGCATGTCAGTGTAGACATAGACATTAGCCCAAACTCTGAGTCATCCTGATTCATATTATAAAGAAGAATATTCCTTCTCTCTCAGTCTTCTGACCTCTCTAGACAAATGTGCCATGTACCCAAACAGTATCCTCCTATTTATTTTCTGTAAGAGTTAGACATCTGTGAAGATTTAAATGGTGAAATTTCAGACCTGAAGGCTTTGTATTGGCAGGAGTGATATTTCTAAGTGATTTTTAGTCTGATAAAATTCCTTGTAAGGTGTAGATGTCGCTTTAGCATGAATCTGTAGGAGAGATTTCCAAAGCTAAGTGCTAAATTATACCGTAGCCTTATTGGCAGATGAACAAACGTGTTAGCTCAATATACTTCCCTGTTTGCAGCAACAAAAGGTTGTTTCAGCAATAGTCTTAGATGAACTTAATTAATTGTAAATTATATGACCCCAGGGCAGGTTGGACAATAGGGAGGAAACAAGGATTCATACACTTCCCTTATAGCAATCACAATAGTGATCGTGCACCCTGAGTAATTTTGACTTGGCATCAGGAAGCTGCTGGAGCTCTGAATTCTTGTTTCACTGTCTCTGTGACTCAGACCTACTGTATAGCTTTTCCATTCAGACATTGCCAATAAGCACTGAACAATTGTTCTTCAGAGCTAGGAAGGACAAAGAAAAGGCAGTGCCTGCCACACTCAACACTGCATGGAGAAGGTCGGGGAATGATGTTTTCCTAATTCAAAAGGCATACAAATATGTTACTTGGGGACATGGTTTAGTGGTGGACTTGGCAATGCTGGGTTAATGGTTAGACTCAACTTTCTTAGAATTCTTTTTCAACATAAATGATTCTGTGATTGTTATGATGGACAATAGCGTGGCTGTCACTGTTGAACAGGTGTGGGGCACAGCATGAGACTGTGGCTGATTCTCTTGCATGTGGTTGCTGCCAAAATACAACCCAGGTCTCCCCCACACTCTAATGAAAGAACATGACCACCAACATCAAATTAATAAATGCTATCCATTTTGCCCCTCCATGTTCCCTGCTGACTCAGATCTGTGAGATTTGGTACAGTATTTCATGTTTCCCATAAAACATGAAAAGGGCATTTTTCTGATTCCCAGGTCTGAAATAACCAGTTCTAAACAATGGAATAGTAAACATTCACAGAGGTCATGAGGGCTGTAAACTCACGGTTTCTCTTGCTGGGCAGATGGGAACCTTCCTGCCTTCTCTCTGGATTAATGAAATATATGTGACTCCCCTCTGGGTGTGGGCCTCACAATCTCACACTACCGTTGTTAGTAGAAAGGCTGGTTTATATAATTTCTAGAGCTCTCAAATTTTCCCCAAATCTCTTCTCCTCCCTCATGCCTCTATTAAGAATTCCGTGGTATTGAAGGAGTTTAGTTTTGTGTGATTATAAAGATACACGGAGAACATTCACACATATAACTTTTCCAGAATGTGTGGTGTGTGATGGTGTGACCGTAATTCTGGTTGCCCTTTGTCCAGAGAGGAGAGTTACCCAGCCCAGCCTGTCTATAATGAACTGTGTACTGCAGTCTCTCCCTTTCCTCGATGCAGTCTCTTCTGGTGCCATCTGTCTGCTCCAGGTCTTTGCTTCTTTAGAAAGTTCCTCTTTCTGAGCATTCAGCCTCACCTCACTGCTGCAGGAAACTACTGGGCAGTGGAGGACTCTGGGCAAAGAGAAAAATCTAAAAATAAATTACTGCTTCAGAGCAGGCAGTGATGAGGTGAAAGCTCAGCTCCATTTCAGCAAGTCTGTCTACTGGTTTGCACCTAGAGAATGAGCCCTTGCCTCCTCACTGTCCACTGTGCCTGGGGAGGTGATTGTTTTGCAGATTGCAGGTGCTTATTTTTGGTACCTGCCCTGTGAAACCTGCCTCAGGCCAGGGAGTGTTTTAACTCTTTGAGCTCCAGGAGTTGACTCAATTCTAACATTGCCAAGAAGGCCACCATCTTGTACTTTTTTCCAGACTTTCAAAATCAGCAGTCCACGTGTAGACCTGGGAAGTGAGGCCAGGGATCTGGCTTGGTAAGATGCCCAGGTACTTTGATGGCTGAGGTTGACTCCCGTGTGGTCAGGTGACACTGGCACACCTAGCCCTGTCTCTCTACGTTTTCAGTTCGTGTACATCAGCAGCAATATGTCACTCTCTCTGTTCCCTGCAGTAGCCAGGGACTGACTGGGGTGCCCCGGCATTTGCAGCATCCCGGGCAGGTTGTTGTCCTTGGTTAGGAGAAGTGGCATCCTCAAATATCTGTAATTCTTCCAGGGTGAGCCCCTTTTTACTGACATGAGGGCACTGTGCCCTTGACCAGCATGTATTTTAAAGCACATGTAAAGAAACCAAGTGTGCAATGTTCTTCACGGCTGTCTGGCACTTGGTCCAATCCAGGAAATGTGGTGGGATGAAAGCACTGTTGATGGGCTTCTTCCTGCACACCGTTAAAAATCCCTTCCCTTTGACAAATATGCTTTTCCAGGAGATGGTAGAGAAAAGGACTGCAGTGTAAAGACAGGTGGAATGAGCAGAGAGGAAACCAGGGGTCTCAGAGGAGATTATTATATTCACTACCAAAACAGAGATCAGACTGTTTGAGGAAAAGAGCTATGGAAACAAAGGATGAATGCAGAGAACGAGATGCTGCACCTGCCATTACTTCACACCAGCTTAGGAGAATGCAACAGCTGGAGAGCCAGCTGCTGGGACCAGGCACAGGCTGACGCAGGCGCAGAGTGTGCAAAGCATCTTCACTGGTGTCATTTGTCACAGTTTGTCTCATTCAGATATCAAATGTTCTGAGTCATTGCAGAGTACAACATCGACATTGAACATTTTATCCTTGTGGGTTTTTTGTGGTTAGTACCACACTTGCCTACTGAAACAATGCCAAACTGACTTCAGTTGGCTGAACCACCATGTCTGAACTACAAATAATTTTTCCATCAAATATTTCGTAATCAAAATTTCTTACTTGGAGGAAGGTGAGTGGTTATGCTTGAGGGGAATTTTCCGGGGATCATTTCTGGCTTCCGTAGTGATCCAGCACAAAGAGAACATCAGGGAAGGCCGACTCTTTTTCCTTGAGTTGAGACACAACCACCTCAGTAGGCACAGACCAGAGGTTTGTGGGTGGTGTGGGGTGACACAGACAGAGCTTTTCTCTGGGAGTGTGTGTGTGAGGACAACTATAAACTTTATGCTGTGATATGTTGATTCAAAATAAAACCAGACTGTATGCGTAAGGTTACAGGGATGTGTTGAAAACCAAATGCCAATATCTGTGCTCTAAAGAAAGTGTCTTTTGTTGGTAGAGACCTTGTAAATTAGCTTACCATGTGCAGTCCCTGAGCTGGCCTGTGGAGTCAAGATGAAATACGTGTTTATGATAAAAGAAGCCATCACTCTGTGCCTTGGTGACTCCAGGGCCTCAACTGGTAGCCTGTGCTGCCAGGAAGGAGTCCTAAAGTTGTCTTGGGCTGTGCAGAGCAGGACTACACTAGTAGCTTTGAAGAGTGGTTCTTTGCCTATGCACCAGTTAAATATGCTTCTGCTTGCACAAAGGAGTTAGGGACTCTTGCAGCTGGTCACTGCTGCTGCAAGTCTTGTCGCTGAGCCTGCTGCATCAGTTTGTCCTTCCCCCAAACCCTATTCTGGCAGTCTCCATGGTATGAACTCTGAAAGCTCAGTCTAAAAGAAGCTAGGACAAAGGTGAAGGGTCACTGTAAGAAGTGTAATGGCACCCTGTTGCATGCTTAGCACCACCTTTTTGACACTCTTGGCTTGAGTGCTTCTCAAACAGATTTTACAGCTTTACCCTTATAGACATCGTCTGGATAACTGCTTATGTAGATGCTAGGCAAAACATAATTTTTTTCCAGTTACCACGTTAAAATGGGCCTTTGAGTGGAATCTAACCTCCTAGAGCTTTTTTTCGCATGTACTGAACTTCTTTCTGACAAAAGAGGTAATGCCACAGCATGATGCATAACAAACAGCAGCAGGTGATTGAAATGTACTTTAAAGAGTTAAAAAATGTCATAAAATTAGATGACATATTCATGAATAACAATAGATGGATGCTTGGACTCTTTTCTTTTTCCATTTCATTTATGAAAATTAATTTAAATTTTCCGTGTTTTCTTCCATCTGCTCCTATGAGGTATTTACCATTGACTGTTAAATCTCTTAGGTCCCCAGAGGTCCTGAGAAGGTGTTGCTCTGACCAATATGCTATCCTGATTTGTCAAAATGACATCTTTATCATTGTGGCACAGATCCTGTATCACTGTGCTGTTTGTTAATAATGTTTAAATTTGGAAGAACCTATAAATGTGGTCTGCCATATACAGCCACCATGTAAATCAGAGAAAAATGTTACAAATAGAATTTATATTCTTTATTTAGCATATATCCTGGGAAAAAATGTGAATATTTGAAGATTTATGGGATTCAAATATTTGGGAACACATGTGGCTGATGGCTACCTGATCTCAGTGCTTTACTGGGTTTCACCAGGATGAAGGAATGATTTCTTTTTTGGGTTGAAACCTCTCTTGCTGGGTTGTGGTCAGAAAGGACAACCCTAAGTGTGCTTCTGTCCACTTTGGCACCCAGCTTTGGCTTTTTCAGACCAAGGAACTTCATGAGTTTACTGGTCAATAACAAGGAAGTGTTCCCTGGGTCCCTTTGGGAAGGGCTATGCCATGGGGTTACTTGGGGTCTTTGGCCTGTCCTGCGCCCTATCGAGCAATGTGGGACAGTCAGAACAAAAGGTGAGGAACATGTTTAACACACTTCCTGGTGCACTTCCTTAAAGGAGTACAGGCATTTAAACTGACATATAAATTTGGACATGCAGAGTCAGTCAGCACCTAGGTGCTATATTTTCTCACTAATATCTTTTACTGTGGAATCATCCAGGATTTTGTTTTGTCATGTTGGTCTGTCTTCAACATCTTCACACTGATGAGGGCTGTTCAGGAATGGGGGAAGGATGGTCAGACTGACCACAGTGATGCTGTCTCTGGTTCTATGACAAAGTGCCAGTACTCTTCATTAGCTCCAGGTCTTAAAGTGCAAGGTGGTAGATAACCAAGCTGTGCCGTGTAAGTGAACCACAGAACTAGAAAATGAGAGAATCACAAAGTAGCAAAATTGGTAAGATTAGAAAGGGTCACAGTGGGTCACCTGGTCAAACCTCCCTGCTACCACAGAACCTAACTTCTTTGGCTGCCTGTATCAGGGAATGTGGATGTTTTCTGTTTTGGTCTGTGTTTGGCCCAGCCACCTGTGAAAGTTTGTTCTGTTTCCTGCCAAGTAGTGAGAAAACAAGGCCTGATAAGTGAGCACTTCGCCCTTCAAGACAAGACTCTGTATAAACTGAAATTAACTGGTATCCTCCTATTGGCTGATGGCCCTCCAAGGGCACTTGAAGGAGAAAGTGAAGAGAAGGGAGATGAAGTGAGCCCCCAGACTCATTTAGGGAAGACCCCTCCAGGTGTATCACGCAGCGCGGGGGAATTCCAATGTACACACACGTGCGCNCCAAGGCTGCAGTTTCTGCCATGGGGAAATATTAGTTACTCTGGGGTCTGTAAGACAACCTCGTAAGTAACGCCTGCGTGAGTGGGAGGTTTTACTGAGGGCTTATGTTTCTTTTCCTCTTTTATCTCTCTTGGTTTCTCTGTTGGTTGGCCACTTCCTAGTAATAAATATTGGGTTTTCTGAGCTTTCAGCAGTGTTTCGTTTTCCACTTCAGCAATCCCTCCGAACCCTCCCTGAAACACTGCCCAAGGATGTCGAGAAGACCAGGAATGCTTTTCGTATGCCAATGCCTCAATCTTGTGCTGACAGTTTTATACCTAGGCCTGGTGTTCTACTTGTTTGCCGGTACAAATCTGATGGGGGACAGGATGGCAGTGGTGCTTTATGACAGTTGGATGGAATCTTCTCTCATAAATTGTGTTTTGGCAGCAAGTGATCCCATATCAATTTTTAAAATATATCTGGAGTGCATGTGTTTATTTGGATTCATTACTACACATCAGTAACTTTCTCAATTCCTCCCCCTGTTACTTTGCTCCCATATCCTGGGACAGACTTCAGTGGTGACATAAAGAAAATTCTTGCTGATCAAGGCCAAATCTCAAGTTTTTCATTACAAAACTGGAAATAAATTACATGGAAGTACAATGTAAAGAACAGCGCTCCAGATGGAAATTGGGTTGTTTTCTAGAGCCTGCGTTCGGGTATGCATCAACCTGAAGATGTGGGACAGGAATGCAGCAGCAGTTGGGTGTTTGCTTCACTTTCTGGAAGCAGAGATGGGTGAGCACTCTGTGCCACATCCCTTCCGGTTATGAGCATGAATCAGTGTATAGATGGCTGCTGTCACAAGGCCACTTATACTCTTACTTAGCTTTATGTGTGCACTTCCCCCTCTTCTCCTGAACTACTTCTGTGCTAGAAAATTTCACTGCATTACCCTGCCCACATTTACTGGGACTTAGTTTACTTTTAGGTAAAAATACAAGTGTCATGACACATAAGACGCGGACTGTTTGGGTGATTAAGAACTTCTCTCTCTGGCTAATTTCTGTCAGCTTGTTTTTTTGTTACTGCTGTCCAATGGGCCATTTAAACCTTGTGCCTGTTGGGTTTTTATACACAGCATACTAAACAGTGAAGACAATACAAAAAGACTTAATTATGCCTCTGTCCTAAGATCATTGTTATATACAGTCTGGCACACTGACAATACTCATGACATACCTGTTAGAAAATTTTTAACATTAAGAGCTCTGGTTTCTCAGCTAGTAAAAAAAGAACAAAGTAGACATTCTTCAGCTGAAAAATTATACTCTGGTATGTTTAGATGAAATATGTGAAATATGTCTATTTCGATAAACTTGCAGTTACAAAAAGGAAAATTAAGAGCTTGGATTAATTTTTTACCTTATCAGAACAGAATACTTTTCTGTTTTTTTTTTTTTTTTACTTAGCTTTGACTTAAAAATTATAAAAGTTTGTGTTACCTATATTTTCATGGAATTAAAGTCTCACCAAAGAATGGCAACAATCTTGTTTGACATGATTGTGAGTCTGGTTGACGTAGGTAACTGTATTGATCTAACAGTTAACATCTTCAAGGCATCTTCCTTGACAATTTGATCAAAACACTTTAATTATGAAATTTAGGGGGATAGTGATAAAGGGATTAAAGACAACCTACTGATTTATCTCAAAATACAATTGTCACTGAGGAAGTATCAGAGACCACATATCAGCCATATAAGGCTGATTCTGATCAGGTTCCCCATGCATGTGCTCATTGTCATAAATTGGTTTTAATCCTAATCTCAGTCATTAGGAGGAAAAAGGTCATGTGCGTCAGTTGAGACACAATACGAAGTATCTTTTCCCTCATCATAAAAGGTGGTAGTTTAAATACCACAGAAGCCCAGAAGCCCAGAATATGCTGAGTTGGAAGGCACCCACAAGGATCACTGAGCCCTACTCCTGACCCTGCACAGGACAGCTCCAAGAGTCACACCACATGCCCAACAGTATCACCCAAACAACTTCTTGAACTCTTTCAGGCTTGGTTCTGTGCCATGTTTATGGGGGGCCTGTTCCAGCAGAAAAACACCCTCGCGGTCAAGAACCATTTTCTGCTATCTAACCTAAACCTCTCCTGACACAACTCCAGAGCATTCCCTTGGGTGTTGGCACTGGTCACCACAGAGAAGAGATGTCTGCTACTCTGGAGAAGAGATGTCTGCCACTCTGCTTCCCCTCAAAAGGAAGTGGTAGACTGCCAGGAGGCAGTCTCCTCCAGGCTGAAACACCAAGTGACTTCAGCTGCTTCTCATAAGATTTTCTTTCAAGGCCCTTCATCATCTTCCTTGCCCTCTTGTGGATGCTCCCTAATAACTTAATAATATTCCTATATTTTGGCACCCAAAACTGCACACAGTACTTAAGGTGACACCACAGNTCCTGACACAACTCCAGAGCATTCCCTTGGGTGTTGGCACTGGTCACCACAGAGAAGAGATGTCTGCTACTCTGGAGAAGAGATGTCTGCCACTCTGCTTCCCCTCAAAAGGAAGTGGTAGACTGCCAGGAGGCAGTCTCCTCCAGGCTGAAACACCAAGTGACTTCAGCTGCTTCTCATAAGATTTTCTTTCAAGGCCCTTCATCATCTTCCTTGCCCTCTTGTGGATGCTCCCTAATAACTTAATAATATTCCTATATTTTGGCACCCAAAACTGCACACAGTACTTAAGGTGACACCACAGCAATGCAGAGCAGAGCGGGACAATCCCCTCCCTTGACCAGTTGGGGATGCTTTGCCTGATGCCTCCCAGGACAGTTTTGACCCTCCTGGCTGCCAGGGCACTGCTCGCTCATATTCAACTTGCCATCCACCAGGACTCCCAGGTCACTTTCCATGGCATGGCTCTCCAGCTTGTCATTCCCCAAAATGTATGTACATCCAGGATTGCCACATCCCATGTGCAGAATCTGTCACTTCCCCTCATTGAACTTCATACGATTGGTTATCAGTGAAAAGCATCTGACCCATGCATTTGAGGTTGGAAATGTCCATGCTCATATTTGGTCTGGGAATCCAGCCCACCCAATGCAGATATTATTTATTTCCTCTGGTTTTATACACGAACACAGAGAAGCCCTATCTAAATAACATGACTAAGCTGTTCATGTACAAACAGAAATCAGTAAACGCCTCAAAGGTTGTCCAGGGAGTCCTCAGGCAGAACCATCAATCTTCTGAAGGTCTGTTAGACATTACATTTTGTGGTTCTATCCCAATGCTCTGTTCCTTTCTGGATTCTCCCTAAGAAATAGCGTTGGCTTAAGAGTAGAATTGTCAGAAAAGTCATGATATTTAGGATGGACCACTGTCATAAGAATAGCGTTGTTGCTTACCCCCTCCTTCTCTGGCTAATAACTTGATTAAGGTACTGCAGACACTGGATAGAGTGATCAGCATCTTATTTTCTTGCAATGCTCACATGCCTAATACCTTTAGTGTTGAGACGGGGAGAACAAAATTCTCCTTTCATTTATTACTTAGTTCTTATGATCGTTTAAAATTGATAATTGGCAAGTATCTTATTTCAGAGGGAAAAATTCAGCAGTCTTTCTGAGATTTTAAGTGCAGTAAGGAGCAAAGTATAAGCATGGTCCACAGAGTATGCGGAATTGGAGAGTAAATACATTAAAACACGCCTCCAATAATGAAAGCTTGCAGTCAAATACTGACTACGAGATAGTGTCTATGTGTCTTAGTGCCTAAGAATAGGCACTAAACTTTCAGCTTTACAGTTTAGCTCTCCAACTTGGGAGAGTATTTCAAACAAATATACATTGCATTTAGCCCTTCTTGTTATGTCATGTAGGGCCACCCTGAATATTTAATACAACTGTTCTCAGGTGAGAAGCAAAAAACCATGGTCACTCTTGAAATTTCTGAATGTCAGCTGGCTTTTGACCAGTGGTTTCTGCCTTTGAGGATCAAGTTTAAAAACTACTTGCCTTTAGCAAGGCAGAGTAGGTAGGTATTTTGTATTTTTACTGCCCAAAATCATTATAAAGAATAAAACCACTTATATGGATAACTCTGTGACTATCCACTGTGAACCTTGTTGGAGCATTTTCCATAGCATGATATAGTATTATATTTAATTCCACATCCACTTGGGTAACTTTCACTTGTCCAATATAACTGCTTCCAATGTGGAAAATTGTTCCAGAAAAATGTTTTCTACTCATATTAAGTTTAATAAAATATTTGATGTCCTTCTCACTCGGAATACCATTAGTATTTGCTATGGGAGTTCTATAGTATTATTTTTATTACTACCAAGAAGGTACTTATGTTTAAGAGCAGTTAGCGAAGTACACACATATTTTCAGATGGAGTGCTTTTGTCTTTGTCCTGGAGTGCCTTGCACTTTGAGTTCTCACTGACTTAGGCCAAGCTGACTTACACATGTCAAACTTTACTGCTGCACCACACTTAAAATAGATGTTTTGTAATAAATTTCAACTGTCATCTAAAAACCATTGTCTTCTTAAAAACCAGGAGTTTGACATGTGTAAGTCAGCTTGGCCTAAGTCAGTGAGAACCAAGCCAGGATAATTAATTCAAACAAGGTAAAATTGAACCTAAGGTAAAGGAAGAATAAATAATAGCAGCTCTGAGTCTATCAATGAGCTATGTGGAGCCAAGCCAAGTGGCTAAGAAACAGTATCCACTGAGGTTAGAAGATAGGAAAGGGATTCAGACTTTAACACTTCAATTTCCCCAGTCAAGAAACCAGACGGGACTTGTAGGTCAGTTCAGGATTTAAGAGCAGTGAATGAAATAGCTAAAAGCATACATCCGGGTGTTGCAAATTCATATTCTCTCTTAATAAAATAAAAAGAAAATTTGACTTAGTTTCCAGTACTCAATCTAAAAGGTGCCTTCTTCAATGGTAGTCAACACAGGGAGAGTGTGTACTTTTACAGTAGGCTCATAATCTATTGATTGCTACTAAAAACCAAGAAGAATACATCCAGTGGACAGTCAGTCTCTTG
>VYXB01008947.1:219075-245621 GCA_013397135.1 Pachyramphus minor | reverse complement strand
CTCCCTCTCCCTCACACACACCCTCCACTGCAGACATGTTACTCATTCTCCAAGCATTTCCTCTGCGAATGTCCGTCAGACGCATATACACTTCATTGATCAAACCAAATCCCCTGATAACAATAAATAATAATACAGACAGTTAACATCAGCGGGGAGCAGAGCGGGGAGGGGGGGGGGGGGGAGGCAATGATGACGCCTAAATCTGCATTGTGCTTTAGGAGGCTGATCCCTGCGTTTCCCAGGGATGCTCCACACAATGCGGGGCGCAGGTATCCCCGAGGGTGAGCACACACCTCTCGTCCTGGGGGCCTTCCTGAGACCCTCCCCACCCAGTTTGCCCAAGCATTCAGGCTGGTGATTTCTAATACCTGAATCCACACGGGCTCCAAAAGGTGCTTGTAGGAACAGAAGTTGCTTCTGGCTACAAAGCACCTACCACAAAATACAGCAATAAATAAAGGCAGTCTCTTTGTTACGCTGTGCACTGCAGAGACGCTGAGGAATTAAAGGTATCTGGGTATCCAAAGACCCTGGGATGGGTCCAAGGGATTTTTAGAAACACCTTCTCAGCTCCCACTGAAATCTGCTTCCTTTGTACTGAAGACAGAGAGCACCTATGCAAGAAACCAGGTTAGGAAGCCGGGCTATTAAACATCCCTCTGCTACACGTGCCGGGTATTTCAAGGGCTTTAGGGCTTCTGGGGCTTTATTTCCCAGTTTTCTGGGGCTGAAACAGGGGAGGCAGGAGATTGGGATTGCCTCTTGGGATTCTGGCTGGTTAGACATCTTGTGTGGGTCTGGCAAAGGGAAAGTGGCTGCAGTGTAAGTGTTCGGGAAGTTGGGGAGGGTGGGGCTATCTAGAAATCTTTGACTCACTGGGGTAACTCCCTGAGCACAGGAATCAAATTATTGCTCAAAGCAAACTGCATTTTATGAGCAGCAGCCTCAGAATGAAATTCTGCATGCACACAGCTAAAATAAACGTATGGAAATAAATATATAATACATAATTAAATTACTGGGTGCAATGCAGAAGTCCCTGGGTGATGGAAGAGGTGGGATTATGCAGCAAAGTCAGTCTGGGAATGTACAGATACAAATTTTCTTATTTATACCAGCATAATCCTGATTGGCATCAGCCTAGACAGGGGAAGAATCCAACCCTGTGTACTGAAGGATCTAATCTTTGGGAAAAGTAGACTGGATTAGAGACTGTATCTGCCAACCATCCTTTCACTGCCTTTAGATTCCCTCACCATCACAGCAAGATTTTGCCATCACACAGAACATTTTGCATCCATTGTCTCCTTCCACTTCCCTTATCTTCCTTCCCCAAAAAATGCTTGATTTTTTTTTTTTAAAGTTTTGTAGCAAACACATAATTTCTTTATACAATTTAACCAAGCCTTTGGAGGATACTTATTTCAAGCAGTTAACACCTGACCCCAATTTTTGTGGGTAATTAGTGAGCTAGATAACCACACAAAGTGGGTAATTATTTAGTACCCAAGGGTACTGTACAAGAGGGTAGAGGCTGGCAGTGTTAACAAAAGCACATCCCTAATTATTGTATCCATACTGGTGATGTTTTAAGAATAGTTACTCCATCTAATGATCCATGAGAAATCAGTATTTTGCTTCCCTTTGCACGGATGCAAGGGATGACCAAGGGCAGGATGTGAGGGCAAAGCAAATGGAAGCCACAGCTTCAATATGTTCAAGAGAAGCAAGAGGCATCCACTTGGAGAAGGAAGACTGGAAGTGCCAGCTCTAGAACAGCCCAATAACCATCCCTAACAGGTAACAGGTTGGTTGGGATGGCTTGAAAAGCCACGTGGGAAGCTTGTAGGGCCTGGCTCAGGGTCTGCTTCTTGCTTAGGTAACGTGGCCACGCTGATGGAACTTTGTGTACAACCATAACTTTAACCATGTTTTAACAGAGTGTACTCTTGCTCACTGAAAATTAATTTAAAGCTGTACAAATGAGGTGTCTCAGAAATGCCAGAGAGTTGCACTGGGGGTGGGGAAAAAAAATCATATTTGATGAATTTCAATTGTCTGTCATCTCCAACATTTATGTTGCAACAACCCCATTTCTCCCATGGAAAATATTACAACCTCAGCTGATTTTTTCCTCAAATTTAAGGAGGAAGAAATGTGAACTACATTGAAATAGAAAACAAGTAAGAAAGATTCAGCTGTCAAATACATACAAACATCCCCAAGGTGGGTGCCAAGAGGATGGTGCCAGACCCTTTTTGGGGGTGCCCAGCAACAGGACGAGGAGCAGTGGCCATAAAGTAAAACACAATAGTTCCATCCCAACATGAGGAAGAATTTAGGGTGGCAGAGCACTGGAACAGCTGCCCAGGGAGGGTGTGGAGTCTCCCTCCCTGGAGACATCCCAAACCCACCTGGACACATCCCTGTGTCACCTGCTCCAGGTGACCCTGCCTGGGCAGTGGGGTTGGACTGAGTGACCCCAGAGGCCCCTTCCAACCCCGACTGTTCTGTGACTGTGTGAAAAAAAATTTGGTTTAGATCAGCAGAGCCACAGGATAAGGAGTGTTATGCTGGAAACAGAGCAGCACACACTCACTTTAGGGCATCTTCAAGACATTACACTCAGAGGAAAAGCACTTTCCTTTTTTAATTGCTTTTATGAATCATCACTGACATCCAGACACTTCATTTACTAGAGTCCAGTAACCTTGTTTTTCAAAGGCTCAAATTCCAAAACCTTAAGGGCCTCCAGGCTGGCAACAATAAAAAAATAAAATAAAAAAAATAACAGAGGTGTCATTCTAGTTTGATCACAGCAATTAACTCAGCTTGGTGCTTTGGGATCATCCAAGCCAGGCACTCCAGAAGAAAACACAACTGGCAGCATCACCTGGCCCTGTGACCACCAGGAATTTAAAATCTAAACAGAGAAAATTTGAGGGGTTTCCACAACTCCTCATATTTCTCTGTTGTTCTGTGGTTGGTTGTTTTTTGGTTTTTTGGGGTTTTTTTTGAGTGAAATAACCACAACTGAAAGAGGTCTGAAAATTGTTCTTATGTTTAAAAAGGGGCCAAGTCCCTCCAGCTCGTTTATAAATAAATATAAATAAATTGGTCTCCCCCTCACTGATCCTCTCAGGGACCTGGTTTGCGGGAAAAGTTCTTGCAGAAATGCAGTGAGAGGAAGTTTGCAGAGAGAAGCTGGAAAACAGAAAGGAAGAATGAATTTAATCACAGAGGTGGGATCAAAGCAAGAAGAGACCTTGACAGGTGCACAGTTAGAGCAGAAAGTAGAGAAAATACAAACTATTACTATTTTTTTTCCTTAGATCAATTGGAATTAGCAATTCATAGGAGAAGGAATGTTCAGCCAGGGAGGAAGCTTTAGGGACTTAAGCATTAACTATAAAACCTTAAGGCCTTTTTGAGACAAGTCAATAACTTCACTCTAGGCAAACCATACAGAGATTACTTAGAAAATATCTTTAAAATAACACTTATAGCTCAGCTGTGAGGACAGAATACATGAGAATAGTTTACAAATTAATAAAATGTCTTCAGGGGAGTAAAAAGCATTTACTAACACAAACCAAGGATTCTAATGATGTGAGGAATGGTACAAATTCACAGTGTGGGGCACATCCAAGGACAGCAAAACTGGGCAAAGGTGTCATGACTTGGATATTTCCAGAGCACCACTCTGTCAAGTGAGGAGCTTGACAACCAAAATTTGAACCTTGCTGTTTTGTAGATCATTGGTCAATTCCACACCAAGTCAGTGATAAAATCACTTCTTACCTTGCTTGCCCATAATGCAGAACCATCACAACAATGCTCACCGTGTCCTGGGAGTGACTGAGGTCCTTGGAAGGAAGCTGCTGTGTCCAGATTGCTTTTTTTGTCCCCATCTGATGCCCTGTCAGTCAACAGAGAGGATGGAATGTGGTTGAAGATCATGTAAATTCCATTTCACCACCACCAATTCCTTTTATCCTGACTCACCCACCAGCTTTCACCTCCATTGCCTCACCCAAGCACTGTCCTGACAACAACACAGCTTAAAAAGTGGTGGTTGTATTTTCTCCCCATTCCTCAATTCTGAAAACAGGTTTCTCTTTGAGCTCCAACTCTATCAGTCCCTGGATAATGGAGAACAGTTGAAATAATAAGGTGGAAAAGCCGAAGAACAATTGATTTCCAAGGAAAAAAGCAAACAGGCTCCTGTTCCCCTCCTGGGAAAGGCCCTGGGACACTGCACCACTCGGGACCCTCCCTCACTGAAACCCAAATTTAGGGAGAAGTTCAACCAAGGGTCAGCCAATATCACAGAGGAATTCAAAAAGAAAGGTTACACAGATTAATTCATCCCATATCAAAGAATGAGCTCCAGGAGTGGGAACACTGTACCCAGAGTTCTGTGTGTTCTGTCTGTGGGGAGTTACCAATCTGCCCTGATCCGTGAGTTCTCCCAAACATAATGGATTTAACCAAACTAAAACTCAAGGTGAAACTCCCAAGTTATGTGCATGAAGTCATGCAAAAAAGTACTACATCTCCTCCTGCATGGTTTTCCAATTCCATCTCACGGAAAGCACCTGAAAACCCTCATATTTCACACGGTTTCAGGTCCACCCAAAGTTTCAAAGAAGACTTGATTCATGCAGAGCATAATGAAAGCCCCAAGAACCTCACTCTAATTTCAGATAAATCTAACCTGTTTTGGTGATATAATTTCTTAAGGTCTGATATTTTGAAATATATCAGTTACCCAAGAGACGGAGTTATATGAACACATTAACCTACAAAAAAAAATTGTCTGGTACACATTTAAAGTTTTTTTTAAACTTCACTTGAAATATCGATACAATCATTGCATGAAAAATATGGTGTCTCTCAATCAACTCTTTCTTTTCTTTTCTGAAAAAGCCAGTGAAAATAATATCTGTTGAGGCTGTTTGCTGAACCCAAATTCAACTTCAGAAACATGCAGAAAGGTCAGGGACATTTTGGGAACCTGAGCTGGCAGGAAAAGTAGAAAATTCAAGTTAGATATCCCTGAGACTAAAAGCAGAGCTAGAATGAATTGTATTTCAATAGGAGAGGAGTGCTAGGGTCACCTGTAAAGGAGAGATGGTAATTCAGAGACTGGGGGCCTGCAGTCCACAGATCTTTTCCCATCTCCTCCAGGAATTCACTGTGGACTATTTTCAGTTCTCCCCTACAGAAAAAACAAATTGATAACATAACTATTGCACCTCAGAAAGGAGTGGGGATTCTGAGCCTTAATTAATGTTTGTAAAGAGCCCTGAGAGACTACAGGGACCTGAAGAACCTCAAAGCACAGTAATTCCTAAACATCCCCTGACCTCTTGTCAGACTTCACCCTTCTCACCAGCACTTATTTCTTTTTAAAGAGAGGGTGGAATTATTTAAAAGAGAAAACAAAGATATGTTTCCTAGATTTTCTAGTACTACAGTTGACACAATTTTAAAAAAAAATAAATTAACACATGAAAGCTTATTTCTCGCATTAAATAAATACATGTCTTAAGCACTGCAAAGGTAGGACACCAAAATATTTCCTCCAGCTGGTTGGTGGGTGCAAGGCACTGTTCCCTGCCCAGGGAGAGGCAGGAGCTGGCTCAGAACCAGGCAGAGGAATCCTGTGCTGACAGTGGGGAGGGATCCAACAGTCCTGCCCCTGTTCCCAGCCCTGCTGCTCCATGTGCTCCGTGGCTTCTGTTGAGGCTGTTCTCTCTGCTTCCTCTCCTGCCTGCCTTATGCACTCAGACTGGGGACAGGGAGCCTGTCCTCGCAGGGTGACTCCAGGATGCCAAGACATTTAGGTGCTGCTGTCAAAGAAATAACAGGCCTGGGCACTTCAACCCGAGCCCTCGCCGCTGGGAAACCATCACAGCAGCTCCTCTTCAGCTGCTCCACTGGTGCTGAGAGCAGATTAAAAACCAGGGAGCCCCGTACCAAGGGGGATGTGACAGACAGAATGAGTGTCAGGAGGCGAGGAAGACACAGCAGCCTCTGAGGACTCACATTTGGCCCATCAGACGCTGCTCAGTCTCTGCGTGCCAGAAATAGCAGCAGGAGCAGGCGCAGCAGCTCCCGGTGCCATCCACACTTCTGCATCACTTAACGCTGCACTGCAGGCTCTGCTGCACCCTAAACCCAGACCTACTGCTTTCTATAATGCAAAAGGACAGCAGAACACTTTCATGGGATCGAAAAAGCTGAAAACAAACAGAAAAATCCGAATATCGTCCTTACTATGATAATAAATAGCATTAACAGGTTACTTAACTTACTGTGATCATATAAAACACTAACAGGTTACCTAACTCACTGTGATAATAAATAACATCAATTAGGATTTTTCAAGTATAATAATGACCTTTTCAAGTTGATTTTACTTACAAAAATACTGTTAGATTACAGCCACAGTCAATTTTAATTCTGTAGAAGCAATGAATGGCTGTCAGCACAAAGGTAGTCCATCAGAAATATTTCTTCACAGAGGTTTCTTCACTTGCAATTCCAACATGACTGACTCTCAACAACTCACACATGACCAGTCTTTGCAACACTCCTTATGAGAAAAAAGGACCTCTGTTTTATAGGCAGGGAATAAAACCAAAGAAAAATAAGTGACTCATCCAAGACCCCACAGGGAGTCCAGGGCACAACTTCAGGGTCTGCACCAATGGTTTAATAAAGAAAAATAAATTGTTTCACTTTAAGAGTAGAGGCTTTGCCCCATTAATAATAAAACAGGACAAGCCCCAGGAGCTGTACACAAACCAGAATCCCTCGCAGTGGAGGCAATATTAAAATGGCAAAGCTAATTCACCTGGTGCCTCCAAGAAATCCCACCTCGTGTTTCCCAGGAACAACTTCCAGCAGCCACCACAGCAAACACCGATTCCTTGGGACCAAACAGAACCATGATCCCAACCCTGGTGCTCAGAGAAACCCCTCCCAACCCAACCTACACCTGGGACGATTCAGTAACAGCCCCTAATTCTCATTATCTGACCACAAAGGTGGTCTCTCCTGCTTCCCTCTTGAACTGATTGTCCACATGGACCCAACTGCAGCAGCGGGTCCCGAGTGACCATTTGATCACTTTCTTGCTTAATTGCCATTTTTAATTACTTGCATGGCAACAACAAAAAGTCAATCTAGCAACGGAAATCCATTCTTTGAACAACTTCTGCCTCCTTCCTCAGACACCAACTATTGCTCCATAAGCCATTCCTGATTAATGTGGGGCCCTCGTGGGAAAGCCACTGCCTGTCTCCTGATTTCATTTCCTACCACTTCTCTCCTTCAACTGACAACCCAAGTCCCTAAAAACCAAGGGCAAAAGATCCTTCATTTTATTGTTATGAGATGACAGTGTTTTTCCCCTTGCTATTTTCTTTCAGGAAGATATGTTAGCACTACATTTGCTCCTCCACGTGGTGGGATTTCTTGAATAAAATCTTATGTTATATATGTATGAACTTGGAACCAGAGCTGCATTAGCCTGTTAACTATCCACGTTTGCTTCAGACTTGGCCAGCCACCTAGAAAACCTGCCAAGACCTTTCTGGCAGCCTTTTCCCAACAGTTCCAGGAAAACATGGAATATTCAAAGAATTTGAGGGCCTCCCGGCTTCGTTTGTCACCATTCTCCTTGCCCACTTAAAACTAAATCACAGGCAAATTGCTCTAATGCCCTATTAAAGATTTAAAAATGGTCTTCTCCAGAGTAGGGTATCTGAGGACAGATCTGTGCTAATATATAATGCAAAACCCTCGTTCAGATGTGATGCAATGTGGCACGAGGCAGTGAGGGAGCTGCTTCACAAACCTGGAGCTTCCCAAGTGAATTCTGCCCTTCCTGGAGCTTCAAAGCCTCCGTTGGACACCCAGGCAAAGGAGAAATTCGTTTTGCCCTTGTTGTTACTCCAGCAATGGCTTCAAATTGACAGAGAGGAGGTTTAGGTTGGAAATTAGGCAGAATTTCTTGGCTGTGAGGGTGGGGAGGCCCTGGCACAGGTTGCCCAGAGAAGCTGTGGCTGCCCCTGGATCCCTGGAAGTGTCCAAGGCCAGGCTGGATGCTGGAGCAACCTGGGCTGGTGGAAGGGTCCCCATGGCAGGGGGTGGGACTGGATGGGCTTTAAGGTCCCTTCCAACCCAAACCATTCTGGATTCTCTGAAATTACCACTGAGGTTTCAGACCTGTGTCACACAAGCAGCAAACAAAAATGTGAAGTTACACCAGAATTCACCATTTTTGGGTCTCTAGGCACTGCTTGAGCAATGCTGTTAAAGAGAATGACTGAGGGACCTGGAGATCACCAAAGGACATGATTCTATCACCGGGACTCAGAGTAGAATGAGATTGTGGACAGGTATTTCACAATTAAAAATTGCCTCTCTGGTGGAATATAAACAAACCAGAGCACCACAGAGCCCCTCAGAGCAGCAATTCCCCAGCAGAGTATGGATATGCTCCTTCTGTTGAGGAAGGAAGGGACTGCAGTTCTTTAACTCTGGTGCAAAATCCCAAATAGTCCCTTTATGAAATGCTGCCACCAACACAGGGCCCTTGTGGATTTACTAGATGCTCTAGTAAACTACGTATAAAAACAAATAGGGAATTATAAAGATTATATTTATAATATCATACACCATAAACTATATATTACTATATATTTCTAAAAATAAAAATAAATATAATATTGCTGATCAGTTACTTCCATCCTAGAATCTACAAACAGACCTTGATTCAGAGTCTAACTACATCATTACCAACACAGTAAGTAGTGGACACTAATTGTATTTTGTCCACTAACACCTCCACTAGTTTAACTCCTCATTCACTAATTATTCCCACATTCAAATGAGGGGAAGCACATGACTGAACTGTCTTAGGGCTCTTACAAAATAGGTTCTTCTTTCACATTTCAAAAGCCATTGGAAGGACAGTTTCTACAATCAACTCAAACCACAAGATCTGTAGCAGAGAGCAATCGAGTCTTGCCTTCTTCCCTTCCCATTTCCTTCCTGTTTTTCGTTCTCTTCCTCAATTTTTTTTTTTTTTAAATCCCATCCTCCAAATCCAACAACCTTCTTTATGAAAGGAAATGGGAAGCCAAGGGGAAGCTGTGGCATCTGACAGGCTGCAAACACCACTACTGCAAACCACTCTGTGATGCCACAACTGCTATTTGTTGTCAGAGGAGATGAGAGGCCACTTCAAACACAAGAAAAACAAACTTTTCAATAAACCCACACCAGTGCCATTAATCCCAGAATGGGTTTGACCCGCTGTTTGCAGCAATTCCTTAAATCTCACTTAAGCCAAGGAATACAAAGGGCCTGCCTACACTCTGCAGGGGCTGCAGTGACCCCAAATGTAGCACCAAGCACAGATCTCCAGCCAGGATCATCTGGGAGTGAAGATCAGCTCTAACCTCACACTGCAACGTGGGTGTGAAGGTAAAGCCAGGTGTGACCCCTCTCACTGCTTCTGGAACCTCTATTACTCCTGGCAATACCAGGGTTCCAAGAAATGTATTTAACAGGGAGGGAAAAGGTCACAGCACATGTTTAGATGCAGACCTCAATCCAACTGACCTGGCTTTTGTACCCAGCCCTCCAATAATGCACTGCCTGGCCTTGGGTAAATCACTCACCTTCCTCAGCTTTCCTTTCTGGACAGGGGGCATTCAGTGCTTTCCCACTGGAAAGGAGTCATTCAATGGTCCATGCACTTGAATAATTATTATTAATACTGCAGTATTGCAGTTATTCAATATATGAACCCAAGGGAAGGGCAAACATCTATCAACCCTTCCCTTTCACTTGCCAGTGGCAAACTATGTGCTTAATCCTGTGCAGGGGACATATATAGACTGGGCCAGAATCCAGACTTCTCCAACATACCTCCCCTAATAGTGACAAGTATTAGCAGCTTGGGACAGGCAAGAGCTGTCCTTCCCACTGGCTTCTCCCTGGGCTTGAACTGCTGCACTTCATCCTAAAGCTGGAAACACAAAGTCTAAACTCTGTTCTGAAGTTTTCTTAATGAGCTACCATAATTCTATGGATGGTTATTAAAAACATAAGTATCTAATCTGTTCTAGACTTGCAAACTTCCCATTAACTTCTAAAAGCAATTAGGCTCCTTTTCTAATTAAATGCTGGTGGGAAAGAATTGCTTTATAAAACATTTTCAACTTGTCACCATTTAATTTCACTACATGTCTCCTTGCATTCACTTTGTGAAACTATGAGATTCTCAAGTCTTCCTTTTCATTATAACATCGATTTGGTTTTCCTTTCTAATGGGAATGGTTCACTGTAGCACTTCCAGATTTCTCCCTGCTTTGGACCCTTTTTTGCTGGCACTTTTTTGAGCCACTCTTTGTCTTCTCAGATTGGGTAGAACAGCTCCTGTGCTCTGTGTCTTAAGGTCTCTGGGCCCAAAAAAATAGACACTGCTCAGAGGATTTTCACATTAGTGTTGATCAGGGGTTTGTCCACTCCAATTTTGTAACAGGAGCAAGACCTTAAATGTTCATAAAATCTTCCATTCATGGCTTGAGTTATATCTCCACTCGATCTAGGAATAACAAGGTCCAGTTACCCATCAAGAAGTCAAGGAGTAAACAAAATAAAAAGAATAAATCTGTCATTCCTGACCATTTGCCTGCCTGGTTGTGGCTATTCTGGACATCAACAGTTGCATGAATAAAAAAAAAAGAGCCCCATTCACAAAAATCCTCTCACACTACAACTGCTGGGCACGATGTTAATGTCTCACTGTTAATTATAAATGACTGGAGCCTGACATTTGGTTAATACATTATGAAAGCCATAATGAAACCTGTGAGCCGTGTGTCACACCTGTAACAAGGACAAGATGAGGGAAATCACAGGCTTGTCCTCACAGGAGGGACAAGTGGCAGCAGGGGGAGTCAAAGCTGATGCAAATCTCTCCTCACTGACCCAAAAGAGAGCCCTGAACCCCAACACGAGGCTGCCTGGATGTGGGAACCTTCAAGATCATCTTCAAGGCCCCTTTCAAGCCAAACCACTCCAGGATTCTATAAGAACACAGGTGGAAAACAGAAATTATAAACTACACCCACACTGCTCCTCAACACGACTCTTCCAAGGGGTCTCGAGTGCAGGTGGTGGGAAGGAGGAGCCACTGCATATAAGACAGAAGAATTTCAATTTCTTTCCATATCTGCCCCAGAAACCTGATTCTTGAACTTATTTAACCAAGAAACAGGGCCATGACATTGCACAAAGAGGCTAATTTCACCCTATAGCATGTACAAATTATTTGCTCGGGGACAACACATTTTATATTTTGAATATATAAATCTAAATATATGCAAGTGAGACTGCCTGGAGCATCAGAGGAGTCAGGGCAACCAGAAGTTTTGTATTCTTTAAAGAAAAAAGGAAAAGAAAAAAAAGGAAGGGGTATGGGAGGGGTTGTTCCCAAATAAAGCATTTTGGATCTTCCTCTGCTACGGGAAATTTCCAAACACCAGATTTCCTTTCTGTTCCAGTTTAGCCTGGAAGCTTTTCTCACAAGGTTAAATCCTGCTAGTCCAACACCACACATTATATGAGTTTGTCTCTGGCTGAAGTCCCAGGGGATACAGAACTTAGCTCAAAAAACTCCCCCTGCAAATGCTGAACTTCACCTGGTTTCACATCTAAACTGCCAAACTATGGGAAGGGAAAAGTAAGAAGGAGAAGGAAAAAAGCCAAAAAGAGAGATGTGTGATCAGATCTCTGCTCCAGCCTCAGACTTCCAACAGAAGAGCTCCAAATATTGAGCTGCCCTATACCAGCTAATACTTTTATTTTCCAATTGCACTGTGCATTGCAATCAATACCTCCATCTGATTGAAAGGGCATCTGCTTCCCTTATAGGTTGTGCTTTTTAACTCTTAACACACACAGGAACATTTCCCTTCTTCAGTGATTTCCAAAAGCAGCATTTCTGAGCTCAGGGCTTTGAATCTGTGTCATGAAATTGTCTTATTTTTAACTGTCTGAGCAGCTTTCAAGCAGAAGTGTGTTAGAATCCATATTAATTTGTGCAGTACCCCATCATCATCATAATTTAGCTCACAAGGTTGCTGTGCTTGGAATTCCAGTTATGACACGAATTCTATACATTTTATGGAGATTTATAAATGGTATCAATAGAACACTTAGGGCCTTATTCATTAAACAATGAGTCATTCTGGCATTCCACTCCATTTCATCCCAGTTCTTACAAAACTTTTATGTACAAATTTGACTGTACTTCAAGCATCTGATTTAGAAGTGGTGCAGCATAGTTTCAGCTGGGTGTGGAAATAGATGGGAGGCACTGCTTAAAAAAAAAAAAAAGAAATTGAAGAAAAAAAATCCCCCTAACAGTGAAAGTTTCATCTTCCACAAGTATCACAATCATGTGAAAACACAGAAGCAAAAGAAAATCTGCCATGGGCGCTGTTGCAAGTATTTTCTTGCTGCCCAGCAAACCACACTTTGATAGTAACTCCTGGCAGACAATTCCAGTGGCACACGACAAGAGGCTTTAAAGGCTTCCCTTAATTTGCAGTTTACAACTGTGGCACCAGCAAGCTAATGATGGGGCAGGACCACAACATGAATTTTTCCCCAAATAATTTCCCTAATGACACAGAGCTTTCAGATGGACTGGTTGTATCTGGTGTGTGTGTGTGATTTAAATGAGGACTGAGTTGAAAATTCAAGACTGAAGTTGAAAATTCAAGTAAGACCTGTCACCTATCCCTCAGGAAGGCATCTACATCCCAAACAGTGCCAGAACAGCAAATATAGGACCTTATCTTTGGTCAATACTAACTGAATCCAGGTAGAGCACATCCAAATAGCAGTGAAATCATGATAGTATGGATTTTAGCCTTCTCTAACAGCTGGAATACAAAATCTTTAGGAACACACTGGTTACCAGCCAGGGGGGATCTGAACTGTTCTCATTCCACCCAGGTAAACTGGGATATGCTACAAACTGCTCTGCATTTGAGAGTTTGGAGACCTCGGCACACGTGACTATTTTACCTTCTCTTTGTCCTTTCAACCTCCTTCCTGACTGCTGGATACGTGGCTGGGATCTCTGGAGGTCCTGTAAAGCTGGATGGAGCAGAACAGTCCTGGAAGTCACAGCTCTTCTATGGAATCTGACTGGGATTAGAAAACAGTCTCAGCAGTTGTTGGGATGAGAGAATGCACAGACACACAACTGTACATAAGGCAATCGAGCACATTATCTGCCCCTGCCTTGGAAACCACCCCAAGACCTCATCACTCCTTGGATGTCTCCAGTTTTCTTCATTATGTATATAAACATCAGTGCCTGGTTTTTGTCTTTATCCCTAAGAAGTCACAGTAAATTTGGAACCCATCTCACTGCATCTGCCTGTACATCAGAACAGCATCTCCCAAGCAATCCCCACGCCAAGAAAAGCACAGTGCTATCCACACCCCTGGTCCATGAGGGAGAACAGGGATGTGTGCTGAAGGCCAGTGTACCATCTCCTTTTCACTAACCCCCTCTCCATGCTGGTTTCTAAGCTTCACTTCACGTTAAGGGACAAAAACAAGACCAAAGTTTATACATTTTGCTATCGCAGGGCAAACACTTTCCTGGGAGGGGGATTGTTTTCTTTTTGCCTTTCACATTCCAGTGGAAATGTTCCCTGAAAAACATTTGCTATCTCTCTGGTTATTCACAGGCTTAACTGAATAAAAACTGGGCATGGCACATAAAAGGAAAACAAGGAGAACAGGACACTTTTCCCCATTCACTGCTCAAGCTGAGAGAAACAAAACTGGCAATTAAAGACACTGCTCAGGGTGAGCCACCTTCCTTTTGCTTCCTCCTCTTCTAATTTACAGCTCATGAGTTGTTCCTTTACTCGTTGCAAAAGGTCCATAACTGTAACACTGCCACATTCTCCTGGAAATCTACTTAAATGGCATATGATAGAAGCCATATGATAGAAGCTTAATTACACAGAGGGCATATGGAAGGCATATGACATAAGGACATATGGAAGGCATATGATAGAAGGGCATCCGAGGACATATGATGGAAGTCTAATTAATTGACAATACATTCCTCTCATCAGGGGGAGAGCTGGAATGCTATTTTGTTCAGAAGAAAAATATGCACATTGAATTATGTTTCCCACTGACCATTCTCCTCCTTAATTATTGTTCTTTGGGGCAAGTTAGTTCATTTAATTTACATATCATACCGTTAACATATTTAGCATAAAGTTATGTTTAATAGCCACAAACTGCATTAGTACAAATAACCACTATTTTTGAAACTTATAACTGTGCAAAGCAAATCTAAAATGCTCCCACCAAAACAAGAAGAGGCTGTTCTCATCTGGGATTATTACAACTCCCTCATAAAGGTGCTCCCAGAGAAGCACCAAACAGGATAACAAAACCAGCCCTTATGGAACAGCTCTGCACTGGATGGGAGTCAATGCAGCTTGTGGATTTACAGCTGAAAATTTGCACTTCCATCTGCAATAAGATTTATGGGGGGGAGGGAGGAAGTGAGGTACTGCCTAAAACATGCCAAAAAGATTCCTTGTTTTTAACTACCTGCCTGTCTTTAATGCAGGAAACACAGAAGCAGGGTTGTGTTAGCCCAGAAACTTGCCTTGTCCTAAGGAGCTGTAGAGTTATAAACCATGGCAGTGACATCTATAACCTCTTTGAAAACAAGATGAAATAAAACCCCACTAATCCACTTTTTGGATAATAAGTGAGCCCTGTGTAACGCTCGAGAACCCTCCAGCTTCTCTCTGCATTCAGTAGACAAGGATTTGCAGATATTCGAGTTTTTAAGTGCCATTTTACCAGAAAAAAAAAAAAAAACACAACATTTTTCTGAGTTACTTAGATACCCTGAATTATCATTATCACGTTCACACTTTTAGGTTAGCCTAATGAAATTAAGGCAGTGACAACTCTTTATTTTTATCCACTAACTTAGAGAGTTTACCCTCTAGCAGACAGTGCCTCTCATTTCTGGGAACTCCAAAACTCTTGCCAGAATTAGTCATATATGGAGTCAAAAGATCTAAGTTCAGGTTCTGGACCCTGACCAGGTCTTATGGCCACCACCTTCAGGCTGCCAAGGGACCTGAACCCTGAACACTCCCAACATTAAGATGTTCACTTTTGTGTTCCAACTTCATGAAACAAACCTCAGAGTTTCGGAGGGTTTTCTAGGTCACAAATATTTAGGCAAACAAAAGCACAGATTTCAACAGCAGTTAGGCACATTTGGGATATTCCCTGCATTTTAGACACGGGGTCGTTTGTCCCACAGCTTCTCCACAACATTTGGGGTGGTCCCACATCTCCTGAATCCAAAGTGCTGGGAGGGAGAAGCAAACCACCTCTACTGGAGGCACCCACAAGCTTCAACCTTTGAAACACCCACCATAAGTGTACAAACCTAGGGAAAACCCCTCCAGAATCACCATTTTAGCTGAGAGTGATCCCTAAGAACACCTCTCCTGAGGGCTGTGCAGATTTAGGTACTTTCACAAAAACCCTTTATCCAGAAGCATCAGCACCACAGGGTTTAACTCCCAGTGCAGAACTAACTGAACCAGAGACCAGTGGACAGGGAACAGATACAACACAGGATGTTTTTACCTTTGGAGACTCCTGATTGCTGACCATGGAGGCAACAACACTGATAAGTTTTTGGGAATGTTACACACTGTGCTGCTGGAAGCCTAATAAAGTCACACAAGCAAATCCGCTGGATTTGCCAAAAACTCAATAATATTGCACCAACAGGTGAACAAACACCAAGAGAACCAACATTTCTGGAGTTCTAGAGAGGCAGAAGAAAATAAAAGGAGTTTCCAGCTCGTCTTACCTGCTCTTTGCTGGTCCATGTGTCCAGAGCTGAGGAATTCCGGTCGCTCCTCACGCCGTTGTGTGCAAGACCCAAGGAAAGCTAGGAGGTTGTACAGTTATCTCCCTTGGTGTAATTCTAAACTATACAACCTACTACCTCAACCTGGATGCATGCAGTCAAAAATGCTGAATTCTACCCACCACTCCACAGCAGACACAATGCCTACTTTAAAACAAAACAAAACAAAAAAAAAAATCCAAAAAAAAAAAAAAAGCCCTCCAGANCACAGGCCCTCTTTAAACAAAAAAAAAAAAAAAAAAAAAACCAAAAAAAAAAAAAAAAGCCCTCCAGATTCTCAGTGTGCTGATTTAGAAGTAAAAAATATGCTTTGTTTGGACAAACAGCAGCTCCCCTACGTGTGTGATTAGATAAGACACAGCAAGGCAGGGTTATTCCTGCTAGGTATAGATCAATTCTCACACAAGAAGGAATCTTGTCCCTGCACAAAAAAGTAGTTTTCCCCCCTCCACAGCAGATGCATCTGCACTACAGCACAGAACATATACATACATTTATTATTTTTTTTGTAAAGCACTTGAAGAAGGCTCAGGATGAAATTTATCCTGACCAGCCTCTTCCTTTTTGAACACACATAACGTTGACCTTGGAACAGGCGCCTCAGCTCCCGGATGTTTAAAGGACGATTACAGGAGTGGGATTAGGAGAAGAACTGCAAAAGGGGTAGAAAGTTTGAAGTAAATTTTATCCAAGAGAAGAATTCCCAAACCTGCTTTCCCTACTTCCCACTGTGTAAACCCAAATTTGCTACTTAATTTCCCTGAGTACAAGGAGAGAATTCCAATCCAGAACTGATTCTGAGGATTGACTGGCTGGAACATCCCATTCTTTTTAAACCAGCTTCAATATAAAGCAGCAATTTAGTCACAATACACAGGAAAACAGGGTTTGAGAGGGCAGAATATTCCCAATTAATGACAGAAAACAGTGCCTCATGGAATTAATCCCCTATATCACATTTTATATCCACTTTCAGACCTCCTATGGATACGAACAAGATACAAACAAAACCATAAGGATTCCAGCAGTGGCCACTCACTGCAGATGTGTTCATAAAGCTGAATTTTTGTTATTATCATCAGCTGAGGTTTGGCTCTGAATCTTCAGGGTTGTGAATGATGCAGGAGAAGGAAGAACCCACCTTCACTTCTAGATTCCAGGCAGGACTTGCCAAGGAGGGGGTGGGAAGCAGAAAATACTCATGAAGCAAATGTGTTTCCTTAAGTCATTGAGTAAAAAATAAATACCAAAACCCACAAATGATACTGTTCCAGTTTGAGGTCTGAAATCTTGTTTGCCAAATTTCAGCCTGGAGTGATTTTTTTTTTAATACAACTGATTTTCATAAACCTCAGACAGAAGGATTTTACACTGGAAATTCTGACATGATTCCTGCTGGTCACCTCACCCATTCAGCTTCACTTGGTGAAACTTTTTTATTAGAACTTGGTTGTGATGAGGAACCTCAAGAGGTTCAAAGGTTTACTCCAGCTCAGAGAGCTCTCCTAGAAATCTGGCAAACACACTAAACAGGGCTGGGACTTCAAGAGTCTGCAAAACAGGGCAAGAAGCCTCATCTGGGCTCAGCTGAAACCCACAGCAAGTATTTTGAATGCTACCCAAAATTTTTTGACACATTACCCAAAAAAAAACCATCCCTGCCTCAACTTTTAGCAAGAATTACAGCAATCTGAAGATTTACTCAATATTACATTTCAGTATCTGGTGCTTTCTAGGGGAAGGGTGGCCACACTCTCAGCCCTGAACCAAAAGGAGCTTTTGGGAGCAGCTGGAGCACAGGATCAGCTCTGGGTGGGACAACACAACACAGACACCCTGTGCTGGCTCTGAGGGGGGATCAGGGATGCTGGTGGGCAAGGTGGCACAAGGATTAAGTGCTGACAACTCTAAACAACCCCAAAACCTATTTTTTAGCTTAGTCTGGGCCTCTCTGTGAGTGAGCAAAGCTTTTGGAGCAAAGCTCAGAGAGCCCAGGTTGAAAGCTCTCGTTTGAGATCCTGCAGGACCTGAAGCCAAAGATGGTTTCACCTGTACACTTAAAAGTAAAGCAACTCACAGGTGATTTCCAAGTTGGTGCCACTTCCAGGGTGGATTGGTGAGGCTGGATTTCATCATGATACTGCACATGTACAACCAAAGGGTCCCACAGTCCATCTGGAGCACATCTCTCTTCATATTGCTGTGGTTACTCATGTAATGCTCCTAAATTATGGAGACTGCCTGGCTCAAGGGCAGGTACCTTACTTAGCCTTGGATTCCTCCCCTAAGAACATCCTCTCCTTATTTTCTCCCTCACTGATTAGAAGCAAATAAACAAAATGAGGAGGGGAGGGGAGAGAAAAAAAATCAGATTACTGAAATAACCAGAATACTGAAATCTATCTGCTTTTTAAGAGTTTAACCAGATTTGATTATCTGAATAAGAGTATTTGGATACGGTTCAAATTCCAGGGTACACAATCACATTCTGCTTATCATGAATCCCATTTGCCACTGCATATGGTTATTCTAATTACCAGAATGCTATTGTGTGCTCCTCTGCTGACAAGGGCTCACTGTGCTCCACACCAGGCTGGGAAAAGGGGGATCACACAAAATATATTCATTTTCATACCCCAGTGGGTACCACACAACATCCTGGCCTGCAAGAACCTCCCAGGTGCCTTCAGTGGGAGCTGTCAGCAACAGGAATGAGAAACTGTCCTGTGATTTGGAGGGAGAAGGAGATGATTTACAAAATCTGAGGGGGGAAAAAAAAAAAGAGGAGTCTGCTTTGGGAAAGCTTTGGTTTGCTTCCTCAGGGAAGAGCTGCTGGTTTAAACTCTGACTTTGGCCAAATGAAACACAACTGCAGCAAAGCCTCCCCAGCTGCAATTTGGCCACACAGTTCCACAGGAGGCTTTGTTTCTTTTTTACCTCCAGGGAGGTACTAAAACAACAACTCTGCCTATTGCCAGAGAAAAGGGGCTGCATGGATTAAGGCAGCAATTTTTGGAGAAGATATTGGGACTTTCTGGTGTCCCCAAGGCCCTCCTGGTAATTCCCACGTACAGGTGCTCTGGTTTTGCTTCCAGCCACGTTAACTGCCCTCTATCCCTTTAAGCTGCCCATCAAACTGGGTGAAGTGTTGCAGGAGTTCTGCCCTCAGCAATTCTGCAGAGTCTGTGCCCTGCTCTGCAGTCACTGTGCATCAGTGACACATGAGGAGATCCCCGTGCACTCTGGATGGCACTTGGATCAAAGCTGCTGCCTAAATGGAAAGCTCCTGATCCACAAAGTGAGGGGAAAAATATAAATCTTGTAAGAAACAAACAGGTAGAAACTCCACAGGCTCCAATTAGTTTTTTCCACCTTAAAAGGAAGGCGCATTTCAAGGTTCTTCACATCATTTTGTCAGACTCCGGTTTCACTCGAAAACTTAATGAAGTGCAGTGAAACACAACCAAGAGAAAAGAAATACAAATTAAGGCTGAAAACACAATACAATCCCTTTGCAAAAGGCTGAGCTGAAAAACAAAAGGGCGGGGTAAAATGTTGGAGGCTGTAGTTAAAAAGAACAGGGGGCAGTTTAATGAGAGACAAGCTAAAATAAAGCTTAAAAATTCAGTAAATTGTATTACTGAACATGGTTTATTGAATTTATTGAATTCCCTGCGCTGTGCTGGTGGTGCTGCATAAAGTGCTGGGCCCTCTTTGGCATCCTCCCTGCAGCACCTCTTGCTGCAGAGGACAACAGCCTTCAAGAGGCTTCCCTGGGCATGTTTAACCTGTCCCATAAAGCAGAGGCCAGGGCACATCCCAGCAACCAGGAAAAATGCTCAGCCTCAGGATATAACTCAGAGGTTCTCCTCAGAGCAGCACAGGCCCTGCATCTCACCCCACTTCTGATGGCACCTCTCTGAAGCTTCATGTTTAGATCAAGTCTCTCACCAAATGAAAAAAAAAAAAATTGGGTATTTATTAGCAAGTCCCAACTTATTCAGTGAGAAACTGCACTAAAATATTTTACAGAATAATAAAAAAAAAATTTGATTTTCTAATCCAAAAAACATGCCTTCAAACCAAACTGTGGTACCTCATTTTGGGACCAAGTGTGCCCAGTTCCCCCTGCCGTGGGCTCTCCAAGCAATGTCACCTCAAGTGCCATCCTCTAGGAATATCCATGACAAATTCCAGGCTGTTCTCAGCATATTCTGCCATGTCTCCAAATGGTTTTAAAGAGAAGAGACCACCATACAGAAAGATGGATTATATTGGGAACGGGGTTTGGCCACCTCATTTCTCCTTGGAGGTCAGACTAAGTGAGCCCATTCTTCCTTCAGAGCCAGAACACAGCAATCTAATATTCACTGGATATCTAATACAGTGAATATCTAACACAGTGAATTAGATATTTAAATAATGAACCCAAAAACCTACACAGAATATTAACAGATCCTCAGGAAAAAACATCTTTTACTATCAAAACTAGATGCAACCTCATCCTGCTTTTCCCTCCTCATCCCACTACAGACGAAACAACATCCACCAGCAAAGCCAAAGAGGAGATCCCAGAGCAGATCTTGATTCCAGGCCCCTCTTCTGGTTATAATATCCCACAACTAGGCTTCCATGGGGCCCCTCAGCACCCAAACCTGAAAGGTATTTATCCTATATATCTATATATAAGGAGGGGAGTACTGACCACCAGCCTCTATGCCCCAATTTACAGTCACACAGATGCCAAACTGTGGGGTTTGTTCCCTTTTTTTAAAGCTACTTTCAACCACAGGGAGAAAGAAGAGTAATTAGACTCCTCTGACATCATTTTATGCTTCTATAGTAAATAGAAAACACATAGGAAACCCTGGAAATTTAGCAAGGAGGAAAAAAAAAACCTTTTTTTGGATGGCAGCAACGTCAAAGCAGCCAAGTTCAAACCCAGAGAAATTTAAAAGTGGAAATGCAGACCAAATCTCTGGGAGAATTAACACTGAAAAGTTGCTGGAAAGAAATAGTCAGACTTTATTTTGAGTTTACAGCCTAATTATTTTCATATAGAAACTGTATATTGGGGTTTTAAAAAATGACTCCTTCAAAAATAATTGTTCCACTTTCACAACTTTAAAGGTTAGTTTTATGCAGAAGGTTTTATACTGCCTGCTTCTATGGTGGGGTTTTTTCCTGCTCTATGAACTTCTTTTGGAGTTTACAGCATGATTATTTTCCCTTAAAAACTATTTTAAAAGGCATAAATACCATGAAATTGGAAGGAATGGGATTCTACAATAAACTCACTTTTGAGAGAGAATAGGAGTGGCAGGGCCAATCCCCTCCTGTGTCACAGAGCTGCAGCATACCCAGGGATTCCAAGTTCCTGGATAGAAGGGAACAGAAGTGACTGTTCCTCTCCCAAACAAATTGCTGCCACTCAGCAAAGAAAGAACAGATCCATGTTACTTCAGAAATGAAACAATCTTATCTGCTTCCCCACAAACTCAGAATCCACCAACCCAGGAACGTTCCCTACCACGTCCCCATTGCCAGACCGAGGCAGAACGAAGTTGAGACTTAATTTCTTCAGCCTGATGTCAAATTTAACTCCCCCCATCCCATTTCACCCAGGCACAAACAAGCTCCTGTTTTTTTTTTTTGCACGAGTGTCTTTTAACACCACCCAGAGCTGAAAGCTGAGACGGTGACGGCAGAGCGAGGGTTTGCAGCTCCAGTTTTATATTCCTTAAAAAAAAACAATTAAAGAAAAACAAAAAAAAAAGGGAGGAGGGGGGAAAAAGGGCATTAGAGGAAAGACAGAAACAGCAAAGCAGAATATTGTGAGGTGTAAATGCAGCAACACAACCCTGTGCACTTGCCAGACAGACACATACCTATAGATACAAGCTTGTGTGGAATATGACCACAAGTTCGGATCTACGGGTTTGTGGCCCCAGGCAGGGATTCTCTGCTGTCATTTGCAAGGTTTGGGGCTTGATTTTTGGAGGAAAAACCACTCCTGCAAACGAAATTTCAGAGCTGTTAGTGAGGAGCAGCCTTCATTCTCTCAGCACCTGAAAACCCCTCTGCAGAAGGACAAGGGTACAAGTTGCTTATTGACTTTGCTGTAACACAAGCTACGGTTTCCTGAGCTCCCCTGGAACCTTTTGAAAGCAAATCAGTAAAACAAAACGAATTTTAAACCAAACAAAATAAAGCAGAGCCGTGGTTCTTTCTCGTAAGTAGTTTGCTGGAGAGAATTACACAGAACTGAGGAATTAATAGCCAACGTTGGAGGTACATCACTGACAGGGTAGCAAGGGATAAACCAGCAAAGTTTTTGGGTGTAAACAGAGTGACAATGCACAGCCATCCCCCCACCCTGCAAAAAAAGGTGTCCTGTTTCCATTCTGGCAGCCTGGTTGAAGCAGAAAGAAAAAACAAGTGCCTAGGAGTTGTTTTAACTTTCAGAGAAGTCATTACTGGTCTGAGGTTCTATTTTAATACTATTTTTAAAGAGAAAAAAAACCCCAACCCTTTCACTCTGTATAAATTTCCCCTCACTCCAACTCTCTGCCTTTCTTCCTCAAATGACACAGACAAATATAAAACTTCTTTAGGATTTCTCAAGCAAGTCTTGAAAAACAGAGGTGGAACAAAGTTTTGCCACAGCAGGTAAGAAGTGTCTCCTCCTTCCCCTTGAGTTTCCAAGTGTTCTTTCCTGTATAATCAGTATTTCCCATTTCATTGGTGGGCAACTGGTGGGCAATTAGGCTGAAAAGCAGCCTGGTTGTGAGCTCCTCATAGAGCTGGTGGGGAAAATCAGTGAGATCAACTGTTGCTTAAAGTGCCACAAATTTTTCACATTCTACCTCTTCTCCTTCTTCAGGAGACAAACTGTATTAATGCAAGTCAATGTTATTTTCTATAAAATTAAACAGTCCACACTTGGAAAAGAATTTTGTTATTTGGATGCTTTTAGAAAATTCCCCCACTTCTTGTGGAGGTTCTTAAAATAAATCACTTCAACCTTTCCAGCCTGGCAAATACGCAATTCTAAAATACAATTTTCCTTTATTTGGAATTACTGCTTGGGCTGGGCTACAAGGAACTCCCAGCAATAGATGTTAAACTTTCCCCATCTGTCCAAAGGTTGCCCCCCTAAGTTTAGATTCCTGTGATACTCACCTTAAAAGTGCCCAGCTTTCAGCACTCAAAATTCACGTTGCAGGGGATGAGTATCTTTGGAAAACCAGGATAACTTTCATGTTGGAGGCAGAATGGGATTTAGGAGCCCCCCAGAAGCCAGAGAGCTCTTGAGGTGGTGGGTCGGGGAGCACGTGGGTCCTGCAGGAACAGCCACATCCTGCACAACCACACGTATTGTGCCCTGGGAGCTGCAAAAGGAATACAACAAATGTTACCCTACCAAAAATAACCCAGGCCCTCCATCTACAAAGCTCAGTTATTCCAGGGAACCTGAGGTTAAAATGCAGGTTGTCCTTTGCCCTGTCTAAAGGGCACAACCATCAGGAGCCAGGAATTCTGCTGCTGCAGGTACCAGGATTTCTTACAGCAGCAAGGAACTTTTCCTTAGGCCAAACTGCATAAGACAGTGTATTTTCCTTAAATTCACTATATACATTTTGACCCTCACATCCTTTACATTAAGGTCTGTATATTTTGCTTATTTTTATATGGATACAAACTACTTTCCATGTCTCCACTGGCAAAGAAATACTTTACTATTTCATATGAAACAGGAAAAAAGTCATGATCTCACTGTAACACACGTGCTGGGGGGAGCTTATGGGTTTACTCAGTGTTTCTAGGTTTTTTTTTTTACCCTTTAATCTCATTTTCCAACCACTGGGACAGCTCAAGTCCGTGAAGGAAACCAAACTGCAACATTTGGGTGGCCCTTACATCCCTCCTTGTGGTCCAGGGCACGTGTCCTCAGCTCTGCCTGGGCTGCAGGGAAGCTCCAGGCACCCAAAGCCAGACTTTGGAGGAGCCCAGCACACGTTTTTGGGCAGCTGGGAGGTGCTGACCCACCCAGCAAACCTCCCCTTTAACTCCCTGCCTAAAGGAGGGTTGATGTCTGCCTCTTCTCCCACCCCCTTTGCCACCTGATTGGCTTTTCCAAAACAAAAGGAGTGTTGGGATCCACCAGCAGAGCTCCACTTGGTGAAAAAGGGGCAGAGAAAGGGGAAAGCAGCACTAACTATCCCTAGAAAACTCCAGGTATGCCAAATAAATCCCTGCAGCAGGTCCCACTGTAAATCTGAGTGACCCCTCCTGCATTCCTGCCCCCGGGGGAAGGCAGGTCAGTGGCACAAGGGCTGTGGTTTAGTGGCACCTGTATGTTATAAATTATCTGGAACCAACCTGCTCCTATCCATACATTCTGGCAAACAGTTCTTGAGCCATTTGATAAATTCTTGAGCAAGTTGACAAAGGCAGCAGCAAATGAACTGTTTTGTTTGTTGAAAGACACAGATTTTTCTTTTTTTTTTGTTGTTGTATGAGCGCTGGTTTTTAAACATGAATTCCAATTAAATCCAATATATTCCGAGAGCCATTGATTATACAAGATCTGGGGTTTTGCAACGTTTCCCTCCATTGATTAATCACACAGCTATTGTACCTTCTGAAAACCTGATGAACATACACACAGTGGCAGAAAATCCATGACAGGCAAACAAATCAATCATCACCACACTGTATTTGTCTCGAAGGCTAAAATTACCAACAAAAAGTTTCAACCCGTACATTAAGGAGCACAGGATTAATATTAAGCCTTGTGATGTCCTTATACTGAGCACAATTTGCTTCATTATTCATTTTATAATACACCAATGATCTCAGGATCAACAAGGTACCAGAACGCGGGACAGCCAAAAAAAGTAATATATACTTTTGTTAGTATAAAACTGGCATTTTAGAGATTTATAGCCAAAGGAATATAGAAGGAAATATGCAGAAATCAAGTCTCTAAAGACCTAACACTGGGGCTGGTCTGTGGGTGGTATTCTTGCAAACCACAAAGCATAAATGCCCTGTCCAGGAAAATCGATCGCTATGGAATGCATTGTGTGCCTGAGTAAAAAGCTGTTTGCAGCCATTTCATATTTCTGCCACAAAAATAAGACAAATAAGAAACACGACTCCCAAATAATCCCCATTCTTTTCCCTCACCTCTTCCCCTCAGTGTAATTAGGCCCATAAATATATACATTTATATATATATATATAAACACACATGCACTCTATCTTAGGTTTAAAGACCTGTACTTCCAATTCTTTAAGGATTTCTGTGCTTCAAAGAATTGTAAGAAATTAGAAGGAAAAGGGAGATACTGATTGGGGAATGGATGAGAAACCAAATTACCTCAGCAGCAGCATTCTGCAAGATTTCTTATCGCCCGTGCGCTGCCATATTGTTAGGCCCAACCCTTCAAGGAATGTATCCTGGAAGACAAAATATTTATGGATATTTCCATGGCATATTTTCAACAAATGGATTCTATCTTTCTACAGGAACGACAGAAGCTTCAGGAGCAAAAGGAACAAGCGACGTCCTAAGAGAGAAATTACTCCCCCCCTCCCAATAACTTAATTTTACAGTTCATTTTTTTCTTAATGATATTTTTCCATGTTACACCTTTGGATCCACCCGCTCCCGCCCTCCCCTCTCCCTTCCCCCTGCACGACGAGTGAAACCCGTGGAAATAAAACACTCCTTGCAACACAAACATTTCAGAAGTTTGCCAGTCCTGTTCCCACCAAAGAGAAAGAAAAGCACCGTGGAGGTTGTAACAGCAAACGCGTTCCCTGGCAGTCAGCACCACACACCAACTCCTTCCACTGCTCAGCTATCACATCC
This sequence comes from Pachyramphus minor, assembly GCA_013397135.1. Taxonomy (NCBI): domain Eukaryota; kingdom Metazoa; phylum Chordata; class Aves; order Passeriformes; family Tyrannidae; genus Pachyramphus; species Pachyramphus minor. The sequence continues at coordinate 219,705 of VYXB01008947.1, read as the reverse complement.
AGAGCCTTACCCAATTAAAGTTTGATAAAACAGAATCAAATAGGAGCATCGTTACCTGCTTTGGAGAAGGTTCACCAAGCAAGCTTTTTTAAGCTTTTTTTGACTCTTTTAACACTGATACAAGGAATAATTATTTCTCTCTGCCGATGCGATTGTTAAAAGAAGAGAAACCCCGGATTGTGGTGGCTTCGTGGATGCTATTCTTTTTGCACCACAGCAGGATTCTTGGCTGCCAGTCCAAGCTGCTTTCACTTGCCAAGTTTTAAGATGCCGGTTTTGCCTTTCATTTTATTGTTCCTTTCGCAACGTTAAAGACCGACTTAAAAAACCACGCACAGCTGCTATCAGGGAGGGGGGGAATTATTTGAATTTTGCACAAGAATGGAGATGAGGAAGGCAAGGAGAGCGCTGTGATGTAACCACAACGACACCCACAGAAATATTCCCAATATTGGGGGGGACGGGCTGGCGCTCGGAATCCTGGCGTTTCCCTACGGCACGCTTGGGATCTGGGGTGAGAGAAGGGAATAATAAACCCAGCCAGAGCTACGATCAACCACGTTAGAGGTGGAGGTTGAGACTTCTCCCCCCACCCCCCCCCCGCCCCCACCCCCTTTTTTTTTTTTTTTT
>VYXB01008947.1:77080-218451 GCA_013397135.1 Pachyramphus minor | reverse complement strand
AATCCACTTAAGACTATTCTTCCTCGTGGAGGATTCCTTCCAGGGGGTGCAGAGGTTGGGGAGCAGCCCTGCTAACAAAAGGATTCCCCCCTGCCCACGTCCTCCCACCCCACCCTCCGGTAGGATTCATCCATGCCCAGACACCACGGCCTTTCTTTGACGCGACGCCACGGGAAGAGACTCGGCACCAGCCCAGTTCAGCTGCTCCTCCATCCATCAAAACACATCCCTTCCTCGTAAGCCACCCATTTTATTTTTCTATAGCATAAAAACTGGGAATAGATTTTAATTTATTATTATTATTATTATTATTATTATTATTAACCCCCCCACACTTCTCTGTCTGGGAGTTGATTTATTTAATTTTTACTTGACGTAGCTGGGACTGGTGCCAAGGCTCAAATGCGTTTAAATGAACAAAACAGCAACAGAAAGTTGTTTGTGATCCTTCTCAGGCTTTAACTATTAAAAGCATTACAGGGGGGCTTATGCTCCATATACAAGTACAGAATAATATAACTCCTCTGCCAGACACACACAGAGTCAGCCTGAACAACTTGATGCAGATGTTGGAGGGACTTTTACACTTCATGTGTATGTAAAGAAAATTCCCACTCGGGCACAGCTCCTTGCAGCCAGAAATGCCCACGGGGCAGCGGGAATGGCTGGGCACAACTCCTTCTCCCAGTCCATAGGTGACTGTTCATCCAGCCAGAAAAAATGGAAGCTGTTTCAAACATACAATAATCAAGGGTGAAAACAGCCCTGGCACCAGCTGTTGTATGTGCAGAGGTTCACGGCTGACTTTACAGCAGAAGATGAATCCACACCCCCCCCTCACAGCACCCCCCCAAATTTCATATTTGAAGAGAAAAAGAACCCGAGTACAGACAAAGTTTCTATGAAAACCAACAGTCTCGAACAAAAGCGGCGTGAATTAATTGGGGAGGGGGGGGAGAAAAACAGAAGCTTTGTTCTAAAGTGGAAGCATAAGATGTGAAATTTCAAAATCAGATGGCTCGGGCTGTGATTTCTTTCATTTCAATGAATTGATCTGTTGCTAAACTGCTGCTCTCGTGCCAAGAAACTTTTAACTCTTTCGGCTCAAAACGCCCCGTGTTTTTGCTGGTTTTCCCTCTCTCCTCCCAAGAATTAAATCAGAAAGGAGAAATTAAAAAGGAAGTGGGGAAGTAAAAAACAGCAGAGGATAAAAAGGATGGGGGAATTAAACGTGGAATTAAACCCACGAGCACAAGCAGAACACAAAAGAGCCCCGGTCTGGAGCGTTGCGGTGCTTCGGTAGAACTTCTACTGTATAAACAACGTGATTCTGGCTCTCACAACGCTGTTAAAACTTGGAAAGGAGACAGAAAGGCCTCCAACCTTCCCAGATCCACCTCCAGCAAGAACTCTGGGGCAAACCCACCGAAACCAGGGCTATCAGCAAGGAGAACGACCGGCTCCCTGCCCTAATTCAGTGCAAATATTCACTTACCGAGAATGCCTTAAGCATTTCCAACAGAACCCCCTTCCCTACACGTGTGAAAAAGAACACCAAAAAAAAAAAAAACAAAACCAAAAGAAAAAAAAAAAAAAAAAGAGGTTTCAAAACCAACCCAAAATATAGTTGCTTTGGTAAAATTTGGGTGAAAGTTCCTAGTGCTTTTCCGTTTTGGTTTGGGTTTGTTTTGCCCACTTAAAAAACAAACGAATGAAAACAGACGTGTTGTAATTAGAGATAATTCCAGGGGAAAAGTATTTATGTGCAGAATTAAAAAAAAAAAAAAAAAAGGAAAGGAAAAAGAATAAATATATTTATATATCTATATACCTCCCTCTTTCCAGTTCTGCTGCAGTTCCCCCTAAACTGCTGCTGCTTGCTCCAATCTGCTGCCTGCTTAACAACGGAATGACAGGCAACATCTGTTTGTACAGAAGCCAAGATTGAGCCTTCAAAATTTTTTTGGCTCAGTTTCTTTTTTTTTTTTTTCCTTCTTTTTCTACCCCCTCCCCCTGGAAAGCTTGGAAAAGGGAGGGAAGGAAAAAAAAAAAAATAGAAGTAAAAGAAAAAGCCAAAGCACCCAGCAAGATTCTGAAGCAACTCAAGTGAGGCAGCAACTCTTTTTTTTTTCTCCTTGAGTTATTTCAAGGTACAGGACTCGAGGAGAACTCTTTGCTTCTCTCCACCCTCCTCCCCTGCTCTCCCCACCCTACAGCCTCTCTCTTGCCCCATGCTATTAATAAAATATCACACAAACTGGGGGGGAAAAAAACCAGAATCCAACGTACCTTGATCCCTACAAGGCCACTCCCTCCTACGGGCAGGGAGGGGGTTCTTCAGTAGGCAACTAAAAAAAAAATTGCACGGGGAGGGGAATATGGGATTCGGGGACAGTCTTGCCACAAACCACCCTGGTGGTTTGGGGTTTTTTTCCCCCCTCTCCTCCATTTTACAGGCTAGAAAATATATTGTGCATATTTGCAAAGTAAAAGGAGCCGTTTTGAAATAAATCATTCAGAATATTATTATTATTACTATTATTATTGTTTTAAAATTAAAATTAAATATATAAAAAATCAGCCCAGCTCCAAATACAATTCAAATGACTAACAATGTCAGGCTACTGCCAATTCTGTGGCAAATCGGGAGAAAGCACAATAATTTCACATGCTGAGATGTGAACAACTGGAAAGGAACCAACTCTCTAGAAGTCACAATCAAAACTATTACGGTGCCCCCACCCCCAGCCCGAGTCTCCCCCTGTACCCTCCTCTCTCCAGGGTGGAGGGAAGAGAAAAAAAAATATAAAATTAAGCCACTAATTTAACAAAAGGAAAAAACAACAAGANGAGCTTAGTAAGGGAATTTTAAAGAGGAAGTGTGATCCGGGCTGGTACAGAAAGCTGCAAGGCTCCCCGAGCTCTTGCTGCGTCTNTCACTGGCGATTTGGGACAACGCTCCTGCACACACACACACCCCCCACACCGCTCCCCCCCCAGTGAAAAAATGAGGAAAAAAATAAAATAATCAGACAAGTTGCTAAGGAGACTTGTGTAAACTCGGAATACAGGCACATTTCTGGCCTTTCCCCCCATATTCCATCTCGTATTCCGATCACGCACCACTGCGGCACGATTGCACCAATGCACTGCATTAATCTTGGCCTTAAACGGGCTGACTGGCAAAGCAAACTGTGTGTATGGATCATCTTTCAAACTTAACAAGTTAAAGGCAGAGAGGGTCTCTCTCTCTCTCTCTCTCCCACTTCTCCTGACAAAATCCCCATCCCCTGGCAGATGTCTGAATCCCTGCCAGATCTAACAATGTGGGACCCACTCGCTGCCACCACACACTCGGGGCTCATTCTCTCGGCACAGTGGGGTCATATATACATATTAAACAACCCTTTTTCTTCCCCCCCTGCCCTTCAGTCCCTGATGTGCATGCATGTTCCCAACCCAGGCATTTAGATATAATATTTTCACTTTTATTTTCACCTTTTGCTTATAGGGAGATTAAATCAAAGCCTGAGCTATTTGTGCCTGTTGACCTTGTCCAAGACAGAAATAAACTTGGTGGGTTCAGGTTTTAACCTGTCCCTTGATTTGGATGCAGGAAATCCATCTCTTTCTTTAAGCCCTCTTTCCATCTCCCACAACCTCAAATCCTCTCCTGCTGATGGACAGCTCAGTATGATCACTCAACACCTGCTTTTTGCTCCTTTTGTGCCCCGCATTTCACGAGAGGAGCATTTCCATCCTCACACGAGGAATCCAGTAATCTACAGGAAAAGCCAATTTCATGGGCTGTGCCTTGGAGCTGCTCTGAGAGCATCCCCCTGCTTTCAGCTCCCACTGGGCAACCTGGTCTGGTGGAAGGGTGGTCCTGCCCATGGCAAAGGGTTGGAGTGAGATGTTCTTCAAGGTCCCTTCAAACCCAAACCATTCCAGGATTCTGTGACCGAGGGGTTTTACTCAGCACACTCCAGAAGGGGAACCCAAAGTGCCCTAAAGAGCATCATCTCTGCTTTATACCCAGCAAAAGCACAGGAGAAGCAATTCCTTGTCCCTGTCACTGTCAGGCCATGGTGCCACCCCATCCAGCAGGAGCATTCCCATGTGTTGGGAATGCATCAAACCCTCATTCCCTGCCCCAGCACTCGTATTCCTGTGAGGGGCTGCAGCCCTGTGCCCAGGAAGGGGTGAGGGTGCTGAGCAGCCAGCTCAGCTGCTCAGCTTTGTCTCAGCTCAAACCTAAGATGCAAATGGGGAACTGTGACTAATGCTCTTGACAAGGCATAAAGAGGGGACAATATAAGAAATCAGAAAAAAAAGAAGTAAGAGTTGGACTCAGCATCGTGTGGAGAGACAGGGTAGCAGGAACAACTCTACTGGTTTCCTCACTTAATGACAGTCTCACTCACAAGACTTTTATCACAGCCAGTTCTGGCAGTGGCCCTTCCTTTCAGCTCCAAATGACACTGTGGGGGCATTACTGACATAGGAGAAAACCATAAAGCTCTAACTGCTAAATTCAGGTTCCAGAGCAAGTGAATTTGTGCCACTGCACAAGTTAGAGAATGAAATGTGATTTTTAAAAATGCCCCTTGATGTGTTAGTGCTCAAGTCGCTACTAAGCCCCCCTGAACCTCACTCCCTGAAATTCAGAGGACTCTAGTGTTGCCTGCCCTCATTTTTGCCATTTCTCTTCCACAGATTTACTGGAAAGTGGAAAATTTGACTCACCTGACTGCTTGTCTTTGTTTGGGAAGGGCCACCTAAAAACAAAAATACCAAATCAACAAGTTAAAATCATTCATTTAAGACTTGGGGTTTGCCCTAACAAGTAAGGAAAAAGTAGAAATCATCATAAAAAAACAAAACAAAACATTATTTCTCACATTCTAGGGTGTTTTTAAGTTAAACAAAAGCACACAAAATAAACACTCCTTTTTCCCTTGCTTGCTCAGTTCCTTTGTACAGAGTGATGCTCCAAGCCCAAAAAGGAGGAATCTGGGCACCCCAAATGTTCAGGCCCACACACAAGCGGCTAAAATCAGGTTTAAGGTGTTGTTCTGAAGGAGGTTTTCACTTCTACAGCAGGGCCAGGAGCAGGGATCACACACAGCTCCTCGTGCCAGTGAAAAAACACTCATTTTACCTTAAAATCAGTGAAAACAGTACAGACCTGAAGCAACCACTGGGCTGGATCAGGGTTGCTCACACACTCCTGCCCCCTGGGTGAGCTGCCTGCAGACATTCAGACCTTCAGCCCGTCCAGGTGAGCTGGGAAGACGTTCTTTGCCTTTGCCTCCAGCGAGCCATCTGGAGTTCTCCTCTGAAAAACCTCATCCTGCACAGCAAATCCATCCAGCTCTGCTCCAGTCCTTCACCAGCAAGGAGAGGATTGAGCCCTGAGCAACCCCACGGAAAGGAACAGCTCAATACTGGGCAGAGGTCTGCACCTCTGCTCTCAAAATCCATCCTGACCACAAGTAGCAAGAAAAATCACTTTAAACAGAACGAGAATAGGTTTAGATTGAATATAGGCAGGAAATTCTTCCCTGGGAGGGTGGGGAGGCCCTGGCACAGGTTGCCCAGAGAAGCTGTGGCTGCCCCATCCCTGGGAGTGTCCAAGGCCAGGCTGGAGCAACCTGGGCTAGTGGAAGGTGTCCCTGCCCACGGCAGGGGGGTGTAACAAGATGAGCTTTAAGGTCCTTTCCAACCCAAACCACTGAGTGATTCCATGATGAAAAGCTGAAGAGGCAAAAAGACACTGGAACCCCTGCAGATGCAGCACCAGGTACTTTTTCATGCATTCCCAGTTTTGGGTCCTAACATTCTCAGAGGAATTTCTAGTGCTGAGGTTGACTTAAGTGGGGCTACATTTTTGTTTTGGTTGCAAATTGGAAGCCACTATTTTTATCCACAAGTCCCCCAAAGCATCTGTTTCTCTCTAGCTATTTAAGATTTCCTTTTATAAGACCTAGTTAGAGGTATATCATTATTTTTAAACGTTACTCTTTGCAGTCACACTTTTTATCATCATTACATGTGTCACTACCTGTGCATTTGAACTGGGTAATTTGAAGATGAGGAGATAAAATCCTTGCAGGGGATCTGAGAGCTGCTTCCCCTCGAGCAAATATTTTTGGGATAATACCTCCAGTTTGGTACAAGCCACCCCTTCACAGGTCATGCTTTTAAAGTCACCTGGAGAAAGGAACAGTTTGGGAGTGTCCATTCAGAATAGGTTGAATCACCAGCAGAAAAGGAGAATACCCCACTTGTTTCTAACTTCTAGCCAAGGCACAACCATCTAGAAAAATCTGTGCAAACTTCATTTGCTTTTGCTGGAAACTCTATTCACAGCAAATTCTGTTTCTTCCAAGGAGCAAAAAATGGGGATATATCAAACTGTTCCATGGTTGGACTGCAAGGCAGAAGACACTATGTCTTATTTAATGAGCTACATGGAGTCACAATTACAGCAGACCTGAGAGACCAGCAGTTTTGGACCACTTAAGGGCTCACAGAATGTGATATAAATGCAGCTCAGGTCATTTAATTCAGGAGGCCACTTCCATTCTGCAGTTTCTCTGACAGACCTACCTTGCTCCTACTAATAGCTGTGGGGATTTTTTATTGCCTCATCCCTGCTGGCCCCAAGTGACAGGAAAGTAAAGGAAAATTACTCCAATCTCCTCCTAGAGCAGGCAAAACACACCTCCTGCCACCTGACAGGCCAGGTACATCATCCTGTTCCAGGAGACTGTCAGGCACCAGCAGTGGGATGCCACCAAAACATGGACAAAGTCTCACCACAAGTCCAAAAGACACCAAAAGTCTCAAGCTCTGGGTCCAACCTGGGGGGCAGGAGTGGTGTTTGAAACTGCACTTCAAAGGGAGCAATGAAACCAGGACACAAGATAGGTAGAATTTCAGTTCCTGGCAAGCAACAGCCCCAGTTTGACCTAAGACTGTGCTGGGCTTGATGTTGTAGTTGCAGTAAAAGCTGCTACACTGTCCAGGTCAAGTGCATCAAGTGGTGAACAGAGTCACACATTGGGAATGGGTTGGGTTACATTTTTCACACCTGCCAAGGCTTTCCAGCAAGGAATTTTGTCCTCTATATGGACATCCATATGAAATCCTAGAGAGAAAAAAAGTCTAAATACTTCCACCTTGAAGCCAAAGCTGTTTGGTTTCAAAGCAAAGCTCCACACCAAGCTGAGCAAAGGCAAATTTCAGCCAGAAAGGCAATGGATCAGCAGGACTGGGAACCACCTCCGTGGGTGGGGAGCTGTGTCAGCCCCTGGACAACCACGTTGATCAGCACTCAGCATCTCCTGGTGAACATGGAGGGTGCACATTTCTCTCCCCCAGGCTGCCCATCCCTCCCCAGAGCTGCCCCTGCCTGTTGTGTGCCCTCTGGGGAGAACATGTGCACACACCTACACATTCCTGCTGCATTATTCCATGGAAGCCTCATTCCCTTGGCCACTGGTGCACTGAGCTCTGAGCTAAGCAGCCCTCTGAGAGCCAGGGCAAAGACAGAAATGCTTGACTGGCACCTCATCAGGTATAAATCATATGGGAAAGGTCTTCTGTCAAACTCTGCTGTCATGTTTCTGTGGCTCCAACCTTCAAACAGGGAACACAATGACCCAAACCAGGACAAGTGATTCTGTAAACTATTCTAGACATGCAAAGCTACAAGTAGGTACAAATGAATTTAGCAGAAAATAGATATTGGCACACCTAATGAAAGCCTCCAGTAACTGTCCTTCCCTCTCCCCTTCCCTCCTAACACAAAGCTGGCAAGTGTCCATGTCAGGTACCAGGGAGACAAACCATCATCCCAGTCTTCTCCATCAGATTGTGACTGTCCTTTGCAAAGAACTTCTTCAAAGAAGTGGATTCCAATGATCAGAACTTACTAAGATATCAGCTCACAAATATGATTCTTCACTCTCCTTTTAGCACTGCTGATGGACATTCACTCCTTGGGCATCCAACCATACCAGAGAAAAATGCACCCTACCTTCAACTCCTGGGGTTGCCACCCCAGTGCCTCTGATCCAGGCTGTTTCTCACTGTCACCAGGCTGAGTAAATAGCATTAATCATCCTGTCCTTCAAACTTGTCTGAGCTTTTGTGCCCTTACTTTCGAACTTCAAAGGGTTTCTCTCTCGTGGGCACATCAGGCTAAAGCATTATTTTAACCCTAAAGCTAAGACTCTCAGAAAATTACTTGCACCATCAAGGAGGAGCTTTCAGGATTGCAAGTTCACTGCTGAAATGGTGAGAGCAGAGCACGAGGTTTTACGGGAAGGGGATGGAGCACAGCGATTTTCAGGAGCTCACAGAGGAAGTGCACAACAGAGCCTGGAATTTCTCTCACATCTCTTGGTCCCAGGCCAAATGCTTAAACCACAACATCATCCTTCAGGCCTGGGACACCAAGTAAATCTTTAACCCTCGTATTGTAACATCCTGAAGCATTTTTAATAAGTTCTGAAGCAGAGGTGGCCTCCAGCCTGAGGCAGGATCCTGCTCTGACTGCCCAGTGTTCAAAGACCAGCCCAAGTTTGGGACCTGTCTGTTGGATGACAGCCCACGCTGGTTTTAATCTCTGATTTGGGCATTTCACAGCCTGGACATGACATAAGACTCCACATATTTCTGCCTCAGCTGTGCTCTGACAGTTTGCTGGGCTCTGAAAACAGGGAGGGAGAATTTTCCAGATTCAGTATCTTACTGAGAGCGTGTCCCTTACCACTCCTTCCCTCTACAACCTCAAATGGGAAAAAAAAGGAACAACCAGAACTTCAGGAAAACTTCAAAGCAGAGAGCAGAGTTTCCAAATAATTTGGAAAGAGAATGTTGAAGCACAAACCAACGAGTTTTCTTGGAGAAGAATTGTGGAGAGGAAAGAGGGGGGTCTTCTAGTGAGCAAAACACTGCTTTTAATAGTCATAAAAACACTCACCCCATTTCCCTTCAACACAGACCCCACAGAAAATAAAGTGAAATATGTTGATTATCATAGGAAGAGCAATGGCTGGGGAGGGAAGGAAGGAGGAGTAAGAGACATGTGTCTACATGCTCACCACGAGAGCAGGGAGGGCTGAAGTGAAGCAGATGTAGATCTGAAGCACCCAATCTTACTGGGGCAGGACACGACCCTCAGGGCCACTTGTCCACCTCCTCTTCAGCCTGAGAGTAGAGAAAGGCCAAGTGACACAAAGGGGGTCACAGCTTAGCACATCTCACAGAGCACCTAATGGGGGAAACACCTGCCTCCTTCCCAGGACTCAAACTGCTCCACCACTTCAGCTTTTCTGGCTGCACATCCCCTCAGAGCAGAGCACACCACTTCCCAAATCTAGGTCACCTCAATCCATGGCTGTGCTGCCACTGATACATCTAAGATTTGCCACAGCCCTGCTTGAAGTAAGTCAGCAGCAAGTTTGGGGGCATTAAACAGTGAGCAAATAGAAGGGGTTCTTATGGCCCAGTCACTGAAGGGGATGGATCACCCAGCCAAAAAAATTCACCTTTCCAGCTCTGGACACAGCCACAGCAGAATGCATCATTCCTTACTGCTGTGCTATTCCAGTCTGGCTGCAAAACTCGTGTCTGGTGAGAGGAAACCAGGATGGAACAGGCTGAGAAAGTGGTTCACACGCTGCTGTCACACTTCCTGGAGACATCCTGGTGTCCCTCTTTGAGGTACTTGCAGATCTAAGATCAGCATAACTGAACTGAAAAAATGAAAGCTGAAGCCAGCCCTCACAATTCAACAAATGCAGCCTTTTCCCTTCCCCTGCTCACGTGGAATTGTCCCTTAAAAGTATTAACACGTAGAAGACGCTCTTGTTTGTCATAGCAACATCCCCTGCCGCAAACTAGAAGAGGGAGAAGAGCTTCAGACCTGCTTTGGATTAGGAAGAGACAGGAGAAATAAAAAGAGCATCTGACACCAAAATAAAACTATTTTGGTCACTGCCATATCCCTTATTCTAAATGAAGCAATTGTGGGCTACGTTTGTTTTGCATTCATAATTAGCAGACGGAACAGATGGCAAAGGCGTCACTTAAAGCCACACGTCCGACAAAATAACCCAGGCTGCCAGTGCAGTTTTTCACTAGGAACAGGGAATACTTTCCCTTCTTCTTCCCATTGAAACGTATCCCAGAGAAAGGAGGCCAGCAAACGTCTGCATGGAGCAGGGGATTCACCGCAGAAAGGAATCCATTGTGTTCTGGAGTGTGTTGATTGCTGGCTGAGCGAGGGAGAAAAGGGTAACAGCAAATGGATTGCTAAGGGAACAAAAAAAAATAGGAATGGAAACTAGGGATACACTGCCAGCAACACAACGAGGGGCTCAAATAAACATATAGTCTCTCCTCCTTTCAGTCTCGTGGTTCAGGCATAGGCTGGAACCCGGGACATCTGTGTTGCATTTAAAAGACAGATGAATTGGAGACTTTATCAGTGAAAGTATCTCTTGTTCCACACTCATACCTGACCCCTTGTGTGTTAAAGGTGCTTATCCCCTTCATACCTTTCTCCCTATAAGGGTACTGGAAAACTCACTGACAAACTTCCCATCCCTGGAAGTGTCCAAGGGCAGGTTGGATAGGGCTTGGAGAAACCTGGGCTAGTGGAAAGTGTCCCTGCCCATGGTAGGGGGTGGAACACGATGACCTTTAAGGTCCCTTCCAACCCAAACCATTCTGAGATTCTATAAGACAAGCAAGGCACAAAGTGTAATGCATCACCCCCTGCACGTGGACAGTTCAGAGCCACAGCCAAGACAGACTGTTCCACCAGAAATCTGGAGTATAAAACACACGTGGGGCAATCACAGCTTATTTCCTCTGCCTCAAGAATGGGGAAGGAAGAGGATAAAAAAAAAACCCAAACCACATTTCTACTTGCTAAGAACACTGAGGTCTTGGTCTGTTGGGTAGTACTGCCCTTGTGACCCAGAACACAGGTATGAGAACATCTCAGAGGAGGAACTTCCCTGGGGAATCTCTCCTGACAGCCCATCTTGTGTGACAAAAACCTCCTCCAGAGCCCCAACAATTTAATCACGGTGAACATCCCTGCTTCTTGGAAAGAAAAAGGAGACATGGATACCAACACAGTTTCATTCCTTTTATAGCCTTGTGAGGTCCTCAGACAGCCTTGCTGATGGGCCACAAGAGGATTTTGGCACCCTGTTCCCTGAGCACCATGGATAAGCTGTTCCCAGCACGCATGACTGAGCAGTATCAGGACACAGACTGATGGGCAATATAATAAACATCAGGAGCTTTGCCTCACTCCTGTTGCAAATAGCTCGTAATCATGAGCTTCCAAAGCCATTGCAGCTTGAAACCTCCTCTCTGATGCTATTAAGATGCTAATAACTGTGAGTCTTGTCCAGCTATTGCAGCCACAAGCCTCTCTCAGATACTCCAAGTGTGCTAATAATTGTGTGCCTCAATAGTTGCTGCGGCATAGAACTCTGCTCTGTGATGTTGTAAATAGAGTAATAATGATGCTCAGCTGATCCTCAGCAAAAGAACAGCCTAGAGAAAGAGCATGGATCTCTAGGAAAGAGCACAGGGGAAAAGGAGAGGGGTCTTGGAAAGAGCACAGACCTAGAGACAGAGAGGTGAGTCCCCAGGAAAGCACACGGAGCCAGGAGAGACCTCAGCAGCACCCAGAGCTTCTACCTCCACCTCTTCCTCCTGGTCAGAGACCCTTCCAAAAAATAAAAGCCTCTCTGGGGGAGAATATATTGAATAAACCCCACCTATCCATGGGATATCATCTTCCAGACTTTTTGGAGACCTTGTTCCTATCTCCTCCCTGTTGTGTAGTGGAGCCTTCATTTTCACTCCTTTCCACAGTCACCTCAAGATCCACGAGCAGAGAGCACCAGCCAAGAAACAGGCTCATCCAAAGCATCACTGGGACTTCCCTCCACCTTCAGCCTCAAATGACATTTGCTTTTTGTTACCTCCACTAGCTCTAATCTCCCTGCTTTTCTCAGCTGCTCCATAGTCCAAGAGAAGCACCTTATGCCAAGCCATCAGGACACACAGCCCAGGGGCACAGCTTAATACCCTCCAAATTTAGAGCTGGACATTGGTCCACTGGCAGAACTTTTAAACATTCAGCAACTGCTCTATATTAGGAAACTGCTCCACAGATACCCCTAGAAGTGTTTTGCATCTACTGGGAATTCCCTTCAGATTTGAAAGGGAGGGAATAGCTGCTGTCAGTCAGTGCACTGCCCTCACCACTTATGCCTCTCCATGAAAACTTCACAGGGGCTACAACTCCTGCAGGTAAAATTCAGACTGTCATAAACGTGCCCCAGTGGTTTCAGGCTCACTCCACAAAATGGCTCAGGTTCCTTACACAGAAATCTGGGGGTCTGAGGTGCCCGAGAGAGCAATTCTCAAAATATCAGACTCCACTCTTGGCTACCCAGTGTGCTCAAACACACATCCTGCTCATCCCTCTGCATAAAATGCAGTGACCACAGCAAATTACATGGAAAGCCCTGAAAGAAGGTCCCACCACCCCCCATTTCTGCAGCAGACCAGTGGGGAAAAGACCAAGGTCCCACCTGAGCCCTCCAAACCCTGCAGGTCAGTGCTTTAACCACCTCCCTGTCAGCTGCTTTCTAGTGCCATGACTCACTACACCTCCTGCTAAAGCTGTGGGGAAAGATGGAATTCATATTGGACTGGAATTCCCACGTTTTCAGTGGAAAGGATGGACTCAATGCAGAGCAGAGCTCCCTGATGTGCTGCCTGTGGCAAAGGGGAGACCTGGGCTGTGATCCCTGCTTCAAGGACAATATATTCTGCATTAAATAGCCAGCAATTAAAATGCACAACCAGTCCTCAAAGCTGCAATCTCATTATAGATAGTCACTGAAATAAAACAATTCACCAGTCAAATCATTCCCACAACCCCTGGAGGAGGCAGGAAGGTGAATACCCACCCCAAGACCTTGCCTCTGTCAACACTTAGCTATTCATGCAAAGCAGAACAGCACTAATGTAGGCTGGAATTTAGCACACATTCCTGCAGGCTGGATGGGGTTCAAATTTCCTGGAGGTAGGGAGGTAACCGAGCCGGGATGTCCCACATCTGAGGTGACCACATGAACCTCTGAGACACACGATGAAAGGAAGCTGCTGCTGCTGCCTCCCACTCCTCCTCCATCTGGGTAAACCCAGCCTTTAAAGCTCTGCATTTCCACAGAATCACATGGAATGGGCTGGGTTGGAAAGGACCTCAAAGATCATCTCATTCCACCCCCTGCCATGGGCAGGGACACCTTCCACTGTTCCAGGTTGCTCCAACCTGGCCTTGGACACTTCCAGGGATGAGGCAGTCACAGCTTCTCTGGGCAACCTGTGCCAGGGCCTCCCCACCCTGACAGGGAAGGATTTCTTCCCAATATCTAATTCCTAATATCTCATCTGGTTAGAGTGCTGATAACACCAAGGTTGTGGGTTTTATCCCTTCCCTGTATGGGCCATTCCCTTTAGAGCTGGACTCGATGATCCTTGTGGGTCCCTCCCAACTCAGAATATTCTGTGATCCTATAATCTAAAATCTAACCCTAATATCTAACCTAAGGCATTCCCCCTTGCCCTATTCCTGCCCTATTCTGCTTTGTGAAAGCTCAAGGCAAAGATATTATGTTAAACACGAGGAAAAATTTTTGTGAGGGTGAAAGATTTCCTTTTTTTTGAGGGGGGTGGAAAGGAGATTTTTCGCCATGAACTTTCTGATTCTCCCACTGACCTCCCTTACTCCCTCCCCCCTAAAAATAGCCCATTATTCACACTACCCAGGAACAGATTAATCCCACTGAAGTCAAGGGTAGCTCTAAGACTTCTGAAAACTTGGTTCACTTCTAATTTAGGCACCAATGAATTCAACAGATTAACAGGTGTCAACATATTCATGCCCAGGGCTTAATCAAAGGAAAAGGCATTTGGGCCCAGATTTCAGCAGGAGCAGAACAAAGCTGGGATGGTTATTCCATGAGCACACACGTTATTCACTGGTTCACAAGCCATATTATCATGTTATCTACACCCATATGTGTTATTCCCTGTGCTGCATATGTGCATTCAACATTTAATCTGCAATGGCACTTGGGGACATCAACTAGACATGTGTTATATCTTTTAGATCACAGAGGAGGAGAGAAAACCAGGGATCTCAGTGCACACAGAGGTGTTTCAAACCCCCCAAAGGTGAAGCCCTTTACAGATGGACTGGCTGGGTCCAGTCACCTTTGTGCACAGAGCTCCTGTGAGTCTTAGGCATTGTCCCACTGTTTCTTTGTGGTGGGAATTTTACCTGGGATGTGCAACACCTCTCCCTTGCACAGCATTAATTTCTGCCCACAGGCAAGATCCTCAGAAGTGCCATAAAATATGCACTTACCTCATTCCTACTGTCTAATCGTAATTTCAAGAGAATGAGGTAACCAAGCTCACCACCAATAAATTTATCATCATTGTTCAATCCAAGTTTCCTCCTTTTTTCTTTTTGGTTTTTTTTTTTTCATTATTAAATTAAACCTGTTCACATCTCTGCTCCTGTGTTAATGCATTTATGGCACTTTGAATTCCCTCAGCAGGAGGCTGTCTGAATTCCATCTTGAATTCCAAGTATCCTGCTGAAAAGACACTAACTTGAGGTGTCTGCAGCCAGTTCCCAGCTCACAAAAGAAAGGACAAGTACCACTGTTTGCAGTGCAGAGGCTTCTGGAAACTTCTACACAAGGCACCTTCCTGACATAGGGCAGGTGGGTTGAAGTCTCCCAGCTGTGCTTTTTCCACTCTTTATTTCTAAGCTCAGGCAACCAGGCTGAGCCACCTTAGGAACAGCTGAGCCATCCTCACAGCCCCTTAAAAATCAAGATTTTTATCGAATTTTGCACTTCTGAGCACGCTGGAAAAGCCTCAGAACTGCATAATACCAGTGGTTTTGACAACAAGACTCTGTGATTGCTTGGGGCTTGCAAAATATGGATAAACAAGTACCCTGATCCCAACATTAAGATGTAATTTCTGATTAACAAGTTAAAGGCTCCTTTGGCTTCCTCCCATCCTGTTACTATAAATTCCTGCCCAAATTTCTCAGGAGGGTGGAACTTGAATCCATTCAGATGTACCCATGCAGTAATAAATAAAATAATAATTAATAGGTTACTTAGATAAAGGCTTTCCATCTTCCAGCAGAAGAAAGTATTAGTTAATTAATCATCAAGTTGGCATTAACTTATCTTTTGGCACCTGCACTAAAATGTAAATCTGAAACGAGTGGGGGGTGGTGGCGTGTGGAAACAAAGGAATAAGAAGCCAACAATAGTTTTGGAAATGGATGACAAAATCCAAATGTTCTGCCTCGCTGCTGCTAAATTAAGAGCTGTGTTATCAGTGCAAAGATTAAAAAAAGAGAGATTTCCCTCTGAACCTTAAGTCACACTCAGGAGCTGCACAGGACATGACAGCAGCAGTGGAGACAAGAGGATTCACTCACCCTGAAAATGAGTGGAACTAAAAAAAGGATCTGCTCAGTTCTTGATTTCCCCAAATACAGTTCTATGGAGTAAAAGAAGAAAGAATTTGGGTGTTAATTCTTCCACCCCACCTTTGCCTTCAGCCCTTTTTGCCCAAAATGCCCTTTTTCACACTAAGTGTAAAAAAATCTCACCAGTGAGATCCCGGCTGTAGGTGAACACTGCTCTGGGAATTAATTTAATGCGAAAAGGATGAGAAAAATTGTTATCCCACCTTCCACCAGAGCTGCTGAACAGAGATGAAAGATCCTCGGATGGAATTGCCTTTTCTCCAATTGATTTTTTTGGCTTCCTTTGAGCAAAACTCACTCTTTCAGGGCGAGGCCAGTTCCACAAACACGTGCATAATGCTCAATGTATGCACCAACTAATGCTCTGTAACACACAGTTCAAATTAAAACCATTACAGCTGGCACTTTTACCCCAAATCCAGAGGAGAGGCAGCGAGGGAAATGATTACACACGTTTCTTCCTAAACTCCAATTAATAAACATTTGGTTCACTTTCATGACAAACGTTTTGCAACCACCTGTGGGTGTTTATTTGATCAAAGGAACTGCATTCCTTCCTGCCCAGGCACAGGCAGATCCCTGCCTGGTAAAGGAGGAAGAGGATGGGTGTGCTCCTTGCTCCTCCAAAAAGCCATTTTACTACCAAATTAATTGGGAATAAGGGAAGGTAGAAAGACTCCCTTGAACTAGCTTTGCTCCTGCCTTTAATTCAATATATTCTAACTAGAATTAGCCTTCCTGGAGTCCTCCTATCACCCAAGACTCTCTGGGGTCTCTAAATCATTAGTTGGCAGGAGGGATGAAACCATCTGACACAGAGCAGTTCCAGAAATCAAGGTGTTCCACAAAGCCGGGTTCAATACCCAAAAATCAATGTATTCCTAATCAATGAGTCTCTTCAGGCACAGCACAGAGCCCACAGCTCCTCAGAGACCCCCTACAACCCACCCTGACGAAAAACTTCACCCTTCCACAGGCCTTTTTGCCACCAAAATGACGTGAAATCCAACAATTCAGCACGTTCTGACCAAGTGCACCAAAGCCACCTGCTCTTAGCTGCATCCAGGTCCATTCAGAGGCTGCATTTTTTTAACCCCCACCATGTCCAGCCACGACAACCCACAAACCACCACCAAAGGGATGGAAAACACCCCTGGGTGTCTAAAGCAAAAGAAGATGTGCTTTCAGATGTTACGTGTTTGGTTGGGGTTTTTATTCCCCCCCCTGCCCTGAATCTCTCACTCATTAATTCCCTCTCAAGAATGAAGTCAGATTTATATTTTTTTTCCTATTTTTTTTTTCCTGTTTTAAACGTGGCTGGTTATTTGAGGAGTGAAGCATTAGATCTGTGAGTCGTTCCTGCAAGCCAAAACACGCTCCCTTTTCATTCACAACACCGAGCTGCTCGGCGTTAAACAGCCGATTATCATGAATGAAGTGGGTGTAACTTCCTTGAAATCCTCCAAAGACCTGTCAAAGCAGAGCTACCGCAGCTCAGTTTTCTCCTCCAAGCGCCCGGATCGTCGGGTTAATTGTTCCTCGCTGATCCCAAAATGTGCTCTCCTGCTTTTTTTCCAGGCAGGTTTCGCTTTTTCGGAGGAGGGAAGGGGAAAGGGTGGGGAATGCAGCCTCGGGATAAGGGAGGAAAAGTGGGGCTCTGCCTCGACCATCAGATTTAGATTTTTTTATTATTATTATTAATTTTTTTTAATCTAAATTCAGCTTCATCCATTTAAAAGTGTGGCAGACAAAAAAACACCCCTTACAAATCAAAGCCCTGGCCTGTTTTGCATGGGTAATCGAGAGCCTCTGGCTCTTTTTCCAAGAGGAAATGTTTAACCCTAAAGAGAAGAGGACTGATTTTATGGTAATGTCCCAGACAGGGACTCGATAAATTTAAATTTGACTCCAGGTCTGCCATTCTCCACCCCTTTTCCAAAATTTTGGGGCTGCCCCAGGGTTATCACATTTAAAACATGCTGATATCTGCAAACTGTGATGGTCTTTGAGCCCAAAGACTGAAAAACTGCACTAATAAATAAACACACATTCAATCCATGTCTATAAACTCATTTGATATAAAGATTTTTCCAAGGATGACCATTAACTTGAACAAAAAGACTTGCAGGATCCCAGCTATTCCTCTTATCCCACTTCAGGACACCAGTGGGTGGATCTTGGCCAACCATAAATTGTGATCACACCACTGGCTTTGGTGGACCCACCAAATATTTCATCCATGTCTGACCTCTTGGCTTTTACAGCCTGGCACATTAGAGATGGCTACAGAAAACCCACTGAGGAAAAACAAAACCACAGGGACACACTTAACAAGGGTTAGTCCCAGGAAACACTGGGAAAAGTGGCACCAGTGAAAACTATTAGATTTTCTATATTTCAACTCAGATTTTCTGCTAAATCTCATTATCTCGCCCACAACCAAAACAACAACAACAAATCTTGACAGTAGTTTCACAACAACAGTTTTTGCACATCTTTGAACAGCTCTAACACTAACAAAGGCTGGTGCTTTGGGGGAAAAATAGCACAAATATTTGTCCAGCATCTTGGAAATCTCCAAACTGGTAACACATTGCAGCCAATTCCAGGGACAGCAGCGCTTCCCACCTGCTCCTGATTCCTTTAGCACAACCAGGCAATGCCAACCTGGGAGCACCCACATTTGGCTGGATGCTGTCCTGGAGGTGCCCACAGCACCACCTCCCAAAAATCCCCATCTCTTCCTCTCTTATCAGCAACTGGAAACCACAAGCCCACGTCCCCCAGGGATTATTCTGCTCCCATTAAAGCCAGCAAGAATTTTGACACTGGTTGAAAAAAGCAGCGAGAGCTGGCTGACACACCAGCAGATCTGACAGGTTGCATTTTCATTCTCATTACTATTATGGGCATGAGGATTCATTTCTATTTATCTTTAGCTGGCATTCAGTCCTGGATTTAAACTGCATCTGTGGTTGCATTGCTGTGAAATGTATCACTACTATGACTCACACTGCAAAGGACACGTTTGTAAACTGACCCACCATTGACAAAATCCTCTCTTTCTTCGTTTGTAGGAGGCGAGATGAGGCATAGGTTCCTTGTCTGATTCATTTCCTGGGGAAATTTTTACTCTATGCATCTTTTTCAGCCCTTATTCAGTCAGCAAGCAGTGAAGTGATTAATACAAAATCCATGCTTGACACAGAGTGCAAGGATTCATTCAAATTCTTTTAAAATCAGCGCTTAATTAATTGCTTAGAAAAACAACCCATTGCCAAAAATGTGGGGGGTTGTTTTTTGGCTTTTTTTTTTTCCCTTTTTCTTTTTTTTTCCCCAGTTGAGAAAGCTTTTTCAGTTGAGAAACTAATTACAGGCAACGGCACACAGCGAAACGCATGGAGGACAAAATCTGGCACCTTTTTGAAAAATCAGCCCCTCAGAAGGAAGAATTAGGAACCTGGACAGACCTCCAGGCAGCTTCTGGCGCTCCAGCTAATTCACTTACATCCAGCTCTGGTCCTGTATCCCAACACTGCAGAAATCCTGGGAGAACTGGGTTATCTAAAGCCTCACACAAAACACAGACAATGATCAGCAAATTAAAACTGCCAGAAATAAAAGATAAGCCGAAGAGAGCCCCGTGGAAACTGCTGCAAGTTTCTTGACAATTTTTATCTACCTGATTATTCGTATCAAGACAGTACTAACCAAGTCCAGATCGGGATGGGCTTGGGAACAATCCCTGGGGCTTGGAAGGCTGTGCAGAACTTGGCACTCAGGATCAGGCTTATTTCTCCATCCTATCAGGGTGGGCAGTGTTAGCCTACAGAATTCGGGAGAAAAATGAGCATGTCCTTTCCCTTCATTTCTTCTCCCCCTCTCTCTCTCTGTCTCCACATTCTTCTCCTCTCGCCTTTTTCACTGCGAGCACTGAATGATGGGATTTTTGACATCAGAGGAAAGTCATCCCTTCTCCACTCCCCCAGCTCCTGGCTGCTTCCTCCTTAGGCACGGCTGTGGTTTGCATACTATATCCCCACTCAAAGCACGGGATCAGCTGATCCGACCACGGCATCATCCAACTAAGCATCCTAAATCCTGCCCAAAGTAGACCAGACTGACTGGTTCGCTCGCCCTGCCAGCCTGCCCCCAACGAGCCTTTAAAGTACATTCTGTGACTGCTACAAAGCTGGCACCGACTATAGCAAAGTCATTGTTTAGTCAAGGTAAAGTGACCTCTATTTACTCAGACAACTCAGCTGCCTACAGGGAATAACTGGCTTGCAGATAAGTGAAAATGTGCTGGGAAAGTTTCCCTCTGGCTGGGCTGGTGCTTGCTACAATAAGCTAAATGTTCGGGTAGTTCATGCCCTCTCTCCTGCAGTTTCTTCAGCCCTTTGATTTATTATCTGCAGCCAGACAGCAAATGACCCCGAGTCTGTGGTGAGCCAAAGACAGATGAGACTTGTTCAACTAAGTATATTTTTCTGATCCCAATAAATACCCCGTTAATTATCACCAGCTGCCAGGCACCTGCCATAAGTTGTTTATTCGCCTACTAAAGGATGGCTTTAACCAAATCGGGTCTTTTTCTGCTCATTTCCCCCCCTCAAATAACCGCGGTGCAGGTTAATTCCAGCTGCAGAGTAGGGGATGGTGGGACCTGAGCACCTCCCCAGGAATCGCGTCTGCACTGACTCAGCCGGGGCTCTGAGTCACGGAGCTTCTCCTGCTTCCTCCTTTCTCCGGGGGGGCGGAGGTAGGAATTTCCTGCTGGCCCGTTGTCCTTGTAAATCACAGCTTCCCGTTGCAGCAAACGCTGCTGGGAGGTCAGCGAGTGGGAGAGCTGGAGCTGCTGCCCAGTTCCACCTGCTCCGGAGGAGTTCCCGCTGTGCCATGCAGTGGGGAGGCAGAGGAATATCCTCTTGCTCCACATCATAGTTCCATTTGCCCTGGCACCTTCAGAGACCTGACAACCTGCCTGGAGCTCTGTACTCTCCATCCAGCAACCCAAGAACCCAATTCTCCTCTTACAAACACATGAACTGCTACAACCCAGGTGATTTCTCTGCCTTCCTTCAAGACAGCACCGTAAATGAGAAGGGAAGCCCTAAACAACTGTATGGCATCACTTATTCCTGTGAATCTGAAGGGGAAAACCAGGACATTTGGTGGAGGTTCTGGGATAAATCCAACTCTGTGAAACTGTTCCCAGCTGTCCTTCAAAAGAGTGGAACTTAATTACAGTTGCAGCTGGAAAGATTTCACTATCACCAAAGGATCAAGAACATGGATGAGCTGTGCCACAATAACCCTGAGAAAAGCCATGAACAATGAGGAAGGGAAGGAAACATTTTAGCCTGGTGAAGATTGCCTTCCAGAGCAGATCCAGCCTATTCCCTGGTTGAAATCAGTGTTTGGAGTAAGAAACTGGATGGTGAAAAGGAAAAGAAGGATGCTGGCAGAGATGGTGCTGAGCATAATTCCTGCTCATACTCCAGGGATGGAGTGACAGGACTAATTTTATCTTACACCAAAAACATGTGCAGGATGACAAATGAGCTCAGCACACCATGACAGACAGCACTGATTTACTCCCAGGCTTACCTGGTACACAGCCACCTTGTACAGTCTTAATCACTCTGGAGTAACTCTTAAATACCACACAGTGGCAAATAATGTTACACAACAACATTAACAGCACCTTCCACAATGGGATTATAATCCCCTCAGCTATGCTGCTGTAGTTACATGACTTGCCAAAAAGTGGGTGGGACTTTTCAACCTCTCTCTCTCTGTATTTTCATTCATGCACCTTTATGCTGCTTTCATTTCATCCCTTTTAGGATTAAAATTATTGGGAAAATAATCTCAATATTCACACAAATGCCCATGCAGGGAGATCCCCACTCCAGACCAGGACTGTTAAAAACATTTATGACACTGATACTGGATAGGGAGTCTCTGGATAGTCAACCCTGAATGGATTTTGGCACATTCTTTTAAAAAGTATGTTTTTTGAGAGAGATCAAATGGTTCCAACTTGACTTTCACATCTTATCTGAAAGATGATGGCTCTTGGAGCATCTTTTGGAGTGTAGCATATCGAGGCATCAAAGACTTTATAAAAATTCTCCTGGGAGCTCTTCTGCCTACAGAGAGAGGTATAACCACACAGAATGACAAGGAAATTAAAACGAAGCAGCTTTTGACCAAAAGCAAGACACTCATTTTTATCAACCCCTGGAAGCGCTTCTGAAGGACAGTGGGTGGGTTTCCATCACTCAATGTCTCAAAATCAAGGCTAGATAATTTTTTATCTAGACAGAGGCAGTTCAGACAGGGAAGTCCTTTGACCAGCATTGCCCAGGAGGTCAGGGCAGAGCCTGCTGAGGGTCCTGGCTGCCTCCAGCACCTCCCCAGCCTGCCCAGTTCACCTCCTGCCTGCCCAGCGCTGCTCTCCCAGCACACAGCCTTGTTGTTCACAGTCAGGCTGTTTCCCCACGGATGACCAGACCTGACCCTGCTTAGATTACAAAAGTTAAAGGGTTCAGAAGTGAGGAAAACAGGAAATCCAAACAGTGAAAATCTCAGCAATAACGTTTCCTAACAAAGACCTTCAGATCTCACTCTCGGCCAACAGCTGTCTTGGTGACGTCCAAAAAGGACCATGTTTAGAATGGTGAAGACTGTCTTTCTGCCATTTATTTCTACCCTGTTTATTTTTCTATACAGTGACATTTTCCTCCTTTTTAAAGCCTTGGTCATAAATGAGGGCACTAGTCCAGACCTAAGAAAACACACATGGACACACGTACCCCCTGTGCTTCGATTACATGGGCTCACAGGATGGAATTCTCCCTGCAGAAACCCAAACCTGTGCACCACCTAAACCCCCCTCTGGGCCCACAGACCCTGCAGAGCCTTTTTATTTCAAAACATCTGGAATGAGATGACCCATAGCTTAATTTATTGCACCACAAAGTCTGGGGCTGCAAAGCGACTCAAAACATGATCGAGCGAAAACTGAAAGAGGGAGGAGAGCTCAGTTTTGAAGGAAAATATCATGTTTGTTTGTTTTGCTGTTTCTGCATTTTAAACCTCGCCCAAATATCCTGACCTAACATCATATACAAGCATGGCTGTGATACTGTGATACTCTGTGGGCCAAATCTGTGGGTGGCATAAACTGACGCCGCTCCTGTGCCATTGGGTCATCAGTGAAGACCTTGTCCTAGTTCTTTGCAGAGAGTGTTACGGGAATTTAGGGAGGCTCAAGAGGCACTTTGAAGGTCTGGTTGGTTTGCGTTCAAATTTTAAATTTCACCCACTCGTTTTTTCGGAGGTGAAATTTGACTTTTCTCCCCGGCAGGGCAGGTTTTTTGCCATTACACTGCCATCTAGTGCTGCGAGTTCGCAAGGCAAAAGAGCCGCCACAGGTTGGATGGGTGACCAACAGCAAGTGCCCGAGTCCAGCTCTGCAAGGCAAGGGGGTGGGGTGGAGGGCAGAAGAGAGTTAAATTCAGTTCAACAAATAGAATTGCAAACTGCACACCCAGTGGTGGCCCTCAACCACTTCTGGTGGAACACAGGATAACAAAAGGGGTTGCACAGAAGCTCATCCATTATCCAGCTGTTCTCCATGGTGGGGGACATTCAGGATGTGCAAATTTGACACTACAAGGCTCAAAGCCCAGCTGATCCAAGCTGCTGTTGCTCTACCAATTTATTCCTGCCAAGCAAAGCCTGCACAGAAGTTTTTCACAAGAACTGAGCTCTTGTTTCTTCGAGCTTTACTGGAGCCATTCCTCGGTATAACTCCCTCCTGTGTTCAGCTCAGTTGTATCAGAACATCTGGGCCAAATTTATTCTCTTTGTAATTGATTTCAGCGGTTTCCACCATGGGCCATGGGTCTCTGTCCACAACCATTACTGTGATCAGCATCCAAGAAAGGCTTTACTAAGCAAGCACGTCATCTCGCTCACAGAAAATCCTCCTGCTACTCCCCACGCTCAAGGACTGGACAGCAAACTTAAAAATTGATATATGAGCCCGAGACAAACTGACCTTTAGGAGTTAAAAACCCCAGTCCTAATGTTTTACTCATCTCTGAGGATATATCCTCAGTGGTATGTGTGTCAGAGGGCGTGAAAGTGAGAGTGTCTTGAGGTTAACAATTGTTCATACTCATAGTGGATGAATCATATGATAACACCACAGCAACATCCTGTATAATTGTCAGAAGCCTCTATTTCTGGCAGTGTGTCCCTGCTCTGTCTCATGAGCAAATGTTATTTGTGCTTTACTATATAAAACCAAAACCAAACAAACCCATACGACGGGACACTCTTGTGCAGGCACCAGCCAAAATCACAAGTGCCTAATTGAGCCTTCAGTCCCCCCACTTCAGTGATGAATTGTGTGATGAAGTTAATAGGGCTGAGATGGATGTGTCTGCTCTTCAGCTGATTAGTCCATGAGCAACTCTCCACGTGTGAGTAACAATATTTGTGTTTCCTTAGCCACAGCTGAACTCAGTGGGACTATCACACACAGAGCTGGGCTGAGGCCTGGGAGGCACTGGGTGCTGAGGGAACAAGCACTGCTCTGCAGGTCAGAACATTTATCTTTGCCTGTTTTCCTTCTGGAAGACTACAAATCACTCCCCTCCCTCTTTTCTCCCTCCTTTTTGTCTCTTCCAGACCTACAGCCCAGAGGCTTTGCTGCTCTTTGAGGACACCCAACTTGCTTTGCCAACCTAAACATGGACCTACTGCTCAGAGCTGATCTTTGAGGTCCCTTCCAGCCCAAACCACCTGTGGAAGGCAACAGCACAGCAGGCAATGCCAGAGCATCCCAGATTTGGAGCAAACTCCCTGGGATGCAGTAAAAACACCAAATATCTGCATCTCCCCAGCACAAAAAGGCACCAAATCCCACTTGGATCCCAGTGGTGGAGTTTCAAACACGTCTCTACCCCCTAAACACCACGGCTGTGGCACCAGGGGCTACACAGACGACATATCTGCATATACATTATGCATATTTGCATATATATTATTTAAATCCTGTAAAACTATCCATTCAAAAATTTCTGAGCAACTGTTTTCTCTCTCATTAGGAATAACTTTTTGGCTTTGACTAATTAACTGCACTATTATTGGTAGTATTTACCCCTATATGGCTTTGACTACAGCTTTCTATTATATATTCATATATTAAAGAAAAATCCAATATTGATATAGAAACCTTTAAATCCATCTGTAGCGAATACATATCACATTTTTTAAACAGTCAATATTTTGATGAAGTGGCAAATTCTGTTCAAATGTATTTTTTTCTGAAGCAGGAGAGGGTCAGGTAGAGGAAAACCTTCCACCAGAGAATTTCAAAGTATGGGTCTGTTTCTTAAAATACCTAAATTTGAAATACTTTGAAGAAATTATCTTCTGTTGGACTCTAAAAACAACATATTTCTAAAGAGCCACTAAATTATTACCATTACTGTTTTCTGTTTTCCTTGGAAATACTTACTTTGAGTGTTTTAAGCACTACTTGTAGTAGGAACTTACAGGATGTTCCCACTAATAACAATGAGATTTTTAAAACAATCTGGGGGATTAGCCACACATCTTCCATTAAAACTAAAGCACCCTTGAGTGCTTTACAATCTCATGAGATTAATTTGAAGAAAGTCTATTTGAAATTAAGGTAAAAGTGGGCCAATATCAGAGGGTGGGAGCCAAAACCCTTTTCATTGCAGGGGAAGAGGATGGGAATTTCTACATGGGAATTTCTCTGGATTCTGCATAGAATTAAAATGATTTAATTTTAATTAAAATGATTTAATTTTGTATCAAAATAAACAACCAAACAGAAACCAACCAAAAAAAAAAACAAAACCAAGCAAGCTAAAATCAAACATGTCAGCAACAGAAAGCAGAGACCCTTTATGAGGTCATGTTTACTATTTTGGCTTCAAATCTTTGGATCATTCACTGCCACCTTTCAAACCCCAAATCTTGACCTCAGCCTGGGTCTAACACAACCCCAAAATCAGACACCATTCCCTTGGGTTTCAACAAACCCCTCTCTGCACGACCAGCCAGGCTGAGCATTCCTTGCTCCAAAGTAAGGGGAAAAAATCCTGTCAAATTCAAAAAAAAATAAAAAATAAAAAAAATCTCTTCCCTGCTGCCTCCTCCTCATTTCCTGGCTGCAGCCAGAGCGGAAATAGCTACATTTCCTGAGCAAGGCTGTTCTCAAGGGAACCTCAGCCCGGCTGCAGCAGCAGGGGCTGGATGCTGGGGCTGGAATGGGGCAGCTCCGTGGATTTCCAAGGGACACCCGGGATGATGAGGAGACAGGGGAGGCAGGGAAATGGGAGGAGATGGAAGATGAGAATAGAAAAATGTATTTTAAGAGGGGGGGAAGGAAGAGAGAGAGAGACAGAGGGGACT
The DNA here is from genome assembly GCA_013397135.1 of Pachyramphus minor. Classification (NCBI taxonomy): domain Eukaryota; kingdom Metazoa; phylum Chordata; class Aves; order Passeriformes; family Tyrannidae; genus Pachyramphus; species Pachyramphus minor. The sequence continues at coordinate 192,356 of VYXB01008947.1, read as the reverse complement.
TATCAACAGGCAGAGCCTGTTGTGAGACACAGAGTGTTCAGTGAAGTCAGATGTAAATCTGTGGCTCCACATTTTAGAAGAGTCTAGTTTATATTCTCTATATCCTTATTCTATATCCTCTGTCTGTATATAGATTCTGAGTCTGTATTCTGAATCTGCTTGGTCCCAATTCCTTTGAAGGGGGTGCTTATATATCCTTATTCCATATCCTTAGTCTGTGTTCTGGATAAAGGGAACCCACGTGGTCCCAATTCCTTCGCAGGGGGTGTTTTCCTGCAAACCACAGTCACATTCAGCAACAACAACAACAAAAAGCCAATTTATAAAGACAACATGAAGGCTTGGTTGGAGCAGAGTGGGGAGAGATTTAATAGCCCAGAGGGAAGGGGGAAGATGGATGAACACAGATTACTTCTGAGAAACTCTGCAAATAGCTGGAGCAATTCACAATCCAATAAAGCCCACGGGGAAAGCCTCATCCTTTCTTCCCACATTGGAAATCCATTCTTCCTTGGCATCTTGTGGCCAGGCAAGTCTCTAATTATCCAGGAGGGTGCAAAGTCCAAAGGAGCCCAAATACCTTTCAGGTGGTCACCTTGGATTGCTCTGGAAGCTAAACAGGATTTGGGGTTTTTTTCACATTATCATTGCAATGTCCATGGGAAAAGAGGCTGAGAGACAAATTGAATCCTATTCATCTTGTAGCTGTGACCCTCTAAAAGTTGGGTTTCCACTCTCAACTAACTGTTTTGGTGCTTTAGATCATAAATAAAGAGATACAGGCAGCTCTGGGGGTAAATCCACCAACCTCAAACAGGAGGTAAATAACAGACACCACCTTGGTCTAGAGAGCTGGATTTTAGATGGCTGAATTTAGTCAAGAGAAATCCCATTCACAGAGGCAGTTTAGGGAAAAATAAATAAAAATTATATATATATATATATATATATAAGGGCCTAACTCCCACTGTAATTAAATAATAATCTCAAAAACTGACCATCAGTGACCCGAGGTCACACAATGAGTCTGTAGCTGTGACCCACGAATTCCTGAGAACCAGCCCAGTAAGAACCAGGCTTGGACTTGACCTCTGTGTCATCCTACAAACAGGATGTCAGTTGATAAAACTGTGCCTCAACCTGACCAATATCAAACCCAATCAATCTGCTGAGCCTTTACATTTTTTCCCCCACAAAACATCTTTGCTTTGGTAATTATCAATCACCCTTATGCAGAAAGGTTCCTCCAGTTTTTTTTAAACTACTCAATCCTGTGAGAGACAGATGAATTTTAATGATTTAGATTATTAACCTAAAGGTTGATCCAGACAGGGAGGAACAGAATAATTTGTTTAATCATTATTATTATTTATAATTATTTAACATAGGGGAGAAAAATATCACCTTAAATGTCATCATGATGCTTTTTTAATTGCCTCGGATGAAATTCAGAATAATCATTGCTCGGTAAATGTATACAGATCTAATTTTAAATACCCTAAGATGCTGGATATTTATCTGGAAAATGCAGAGAATGCATATTCATTACTGCACAGGGAGTTACAAAGACAGAAAAGAATTGATCAACCAGTTATTGAAAATTAATTCTTTTCCCAATTCACAGCTGGGCTGTAATTTGACATGAGGCAGAAAAATAAGCTGAGCCAGGTAATTTTTCTTATTCTTTCTTTCCAGGACTTTAGGGTACATCCTTTAGGAGGAGGTATGTTTTATGGATGCCTAAGAACAGGCTTTTGTGGGGTTATGATTTGCAATATATGCATTGTGCAGTTATCTGCACTCAGAATGGTCACACTGAGGGATGTCCATGGGGAACTTCAGTCCATGAGGAATATTGGTACCCAGGCCCATGTGGGGAGTATAAACATACAGGAGAATCAGGAGTTTCAAAGGAGTTGTTGTTTTAGTTTGGTTTGGTGTTTTTTGGGGGGGTTTTGTGTTCCTGTAGCTACTTCAGGGAGATGCACACCAAAAAAAAGAGAGTTTTGGGATGGCACAGGTCACCCAGGGAGGCTGTGGCTGCCCCATCCCTGGAAGTGTCCAAGGCCAGGTTGGAGCAACCTGGGATAGTGGAAGGTGCCCCTGCTCACGTCAGGGGGTTGGAACAAGATGATCTTTAGGGTCCCTTCCAACCCAAACCATGATTTTATGAAGGGCAGCTCTGTGTAGGGCCAGCATCTCAAGGGAATGAACAGCACAAAAATGGGATATGGGGACACATGGGGAGGACCCAGACCTGTGCACCTACAAACACACCACAGCTCAACCCAGGGAGAGTTACAACCAAATTAAGTGAAACAGAACCTGGTACCTCCCAGCTCACCCTGGAACCAGTCTGGAATCCCAGTTTTCCAGGGACACCGTGTGGTGCCCGACACCACCATACCCTATATATCCATGGCAGCACCTCTGCCCCTGGAGCACAGGAAACCTTCTGCAGGAAATAACAACTCCACAGCTGAACCCAGCCAGGCAGAGATCAGTGAAGGCTCCCACAGCCCAGTGCCAGGACCCCAGAAAGCTCCTGGATTTGCAGGAGCTCCAGCAGATCCATTTTGCCCCGCTCTGCCTCACTCCTGCTTCATTTTCCAAAAGCCCTTTGTTTCCTGAGCTGGGTTAGACCAAGACCTCCCCGCTTCCCACCCCATCCCTGCTGCTCCCAGAGCGGGGGGACAGGCCCTGCGAGAGCCTGGGCTCAGGGAAACATTTGCATTTTCATTGGCACAGGTACAGCATTCAGAATTCTTTCAGGCCAGGCCAATTAAAACAAGCTGAAAACTGCTGAGTGAAGCAGTTTCTGCAAGGATCTGCTTACATTCCCCCTCTGAGAAAAGCGGGGGGCCCACTTGCTGTAACTCTCTCCCTCTCTGCGCAGCGTGGGTTTTGCTTTTTTTCTGCCCTTTTTGCCTTTTTTTTCCCCCCTTTTCTTTTTTTTTTTCCTCCTCTCTTTTTAAGGTGGAATAACTTGTGCCCTTGACACTCTTAAGAGATGGATGGCAGGACTTGGGAATGTGGCTTCATTTTCAAACCAGAGCCCAGTCTGTAAAAACAAATTGAGGCATGGGAATTAAAAAAAAAAAAAAAAGGGAAAAAAACCCCAAACCACCAACCCCAAAACTGGTAACTCTCCACAGATTAACACACTTTACCTCCTTCACAAACCTTGCATGGTATTTTCTTAAAAAGGAATAAAGCCACATAATTAGCAATCAGTTGAAGCCTAAGGCTTTTCTACCACCACAGAGACTATTCAATGCCTACTGGCTCTGCTAACACACTCTTATTACTCTTGGGTTTCATTTTGGACAGCCTCTTTCAAACCTCAGACGTGTTGTAAATGCACACTGACAGGTTAAAAGATACTATTTTTATACCTCTGAGCAAATAAAATAAAATAAAATTAAAAAGCCCATCCTGCTAGTGCTGTTTTATTTTATATCCATAGCCCTCAAGTGCTACAAGAAGGTAAAAGGTTGCAGGAAGGATGAACCCTCTTGGAGGGTCCCAGGGAAGGAAGGACATGTATTCCAAAGGGTCGGGTTTCTCCACACACACCTTTATCCTTGGGAAAAAAAACCCTGTTAGTGGCAGTGCCCTTCCCTCTGCTGCTCACAGTGGCCACTCTTGCAAACACCTGCCTGCCAGGACTACCACAGAGAAAACACCTGCAACTGCCCTTGCAACAATTTGGGGGAAAATGGGCTAATCCAGCCAAACAAACCACAGCACATGGATTTGCATTTGTTTTCATGCCTGAGAATGAGGCTGTGTCACTCTGAGGCTCGGGCTGAATGGATGTGAAACACGTATTGCATGGGAAATTTGGATGCTTTTGGAGCTGCTCTGGGTTTCAAACCACTGCAGGAGCCAGGAGGATCTGAATCAAAAATTTCTTTCCACTGAAAATGATCTCACCTTGTCAAACTCAGCACCCTACACCAACAGATCCCATCAGTGCCTCAACAGCCAGAGCTGCTTCAGGACAACCAGAAATCATAACTCACCCTCACACACGATCTGCTCACCTAATTGTCATGGCATTACTAATATGTTCAGGAGAGGCACAGAAGAAACAAAACAGGTGGCAGCTGGAGCAAACAGAAAAGCTTTGACACAACAGAAATACCACATTTCTTAGATCATCCCTGGGAGAAGACAATTCTTTTCTCTTTGCTTTCAGAGCCCTGTTCTAGGAACAAGCTGGCCCAAGGGACCAGGAAACTAGGACAACATGACTATTCTGGATCAAAATCCTTTTCTTTTTCAAAGGCTGCCAGGGTGCCCTCTCGAGTGACCTCAAGCAGCTCAACTTGTCACCTGCTACACAGGTGACTACAAAGGCCATTTATGGATTTAATTAGGGCAGACAAAGAATAGACATCATCATTCCCTGAAATACATGGAACATGCCAGGAGCATCCTGTGATCCCAGCTCTGACTGTATAGAGAATGTGGGATTATTGATCTTTAAAAATGGGAGCAGGTCCCCAACTTTAATAGACAGCAGCATCTGATGTTCACATGGCAACTTTTATGTTGGACTGTCCTGAAGTACTTGAAAGGACACACAGCTGTAAACCTCTCCTTCCTGCCCTGCTCCACCTCTCCTCTCAAATAACAACTCCCATCCCTCTTATCCAAAAGCAATAATGTCTTTTATGTGTTAGAAATCTCCCTTGCTTTCTTTCTCTCACTGAGGAACCTCATTTAGTCTCCATTTGGATTCATTTTTCCACAGAAAAAGCACACAACAAGCAAATGAAAATATCCTCCATGCAGAGATAAGGTGTAGGCAAGGATTGGAGTGCACAGGTGATGGTCAGTGGAAATCCAGGTACCACAGGAAAGAATATAAAGGAAATCTTTGCAACTGAGGTATCCTGGTGGATCCAGGTTCCACCCACCTGGGACACTTGGCTTTCCAGTGACATTTGCTAAGAGCATCACCCTGTTGGGATTCCCCCAGCTGTGCCCTGCCAGGCAGCCTTTCTTCCTGGTCTTCAGTGGGTGAAGGGAAAAAAAAGGAGGGAAAAAATGGAAGAGGGGATCAGGAAACACTCACTTGGTCACGTCCTGAGCAATTCCCAAGATGCGAAGGAGCCCAGGCTTCCTGCTGTCCCCTCAAATATGTTATTTTCCACTCCCACCTTTCTCCCTCCTACTTATCTCCCTCCCCCCTTGCCTTCTGAGCCTGACTGAGTCAACCAGTGCAGATTAGATGCCAAGCAATGCAGTCTCTGCACAGAGATTCAACTCCCACAGACAGGCTGGAGAGATAAAAGCAGTCTAGTCAAACACTGTCCAGAGACAGCCCGGGGAGAGCTGAGCTCCCAGTGCCTCTCACAGGGTGATGCCTTGAACTGGTGACACTCCAGCAGCTGAACTGCAAGTCCTGGGGGCATAAACACTTCTTTCTGGTGCCTGTGCTTAAATACAAGTGAAATGGGTCACATTTTCCAAAATATCCACGCTCTAGAGATAAGACTGACTGATTGAAACCCTTTTGCAGGCATCAAAGAACCTGCTGCTCAGGGGTGCAAAGAAACAGCCACTGCCAATCCTCAGCAACGCTCTTCAGCCCACCCTTGTGCTGCTCTCCTGTCAATTCACACACCATTATTTTCCCCTCAAATGAATCACAGAACATCATGGCATTCATTGGGGTAAACAGCTCAGTGGCAAAGTGCTTGTCCCATCTGTGTCCCTCCAGCTGACCCCGGCAGCAGAGGTACAGAAAAGCTTTCCACCTTCATTTGGTCCATCTCTGGTTACACGATAAGAACTGCAGTTGACACAGCAATATAAACATCATTACTGACACACACTGGGTACAGGTCAGGCCACAGTGTCCAGGGGATACTCCATAACACGAGCTGTCATATTTATCTCTGGCTTCTTCAGAGCCAGTTTGAGTCGTCAGACAGAGCACACAAAAGGACTATTCAGTGCAACCCACGAGCAGAAATAAAACAGATGCGCCGGGGAAGTTTGCACAGGCCCCGGCACAGAAGGTTGGCAGATCTCCCCTCCAAAAATCAAGGCCTGGCTCCTTGGCAGCATCAGGAGCCCTGCAGCAGCCCTGGTGCCAGGGGCACTGCTCATGCTGCTTGGATGAAGGACAGTCTGGAGGACAAAGCACTTGTCTTGGCAGTGAACAGGGATGCAGGAACATCACAGATGCAGAACGAAACCAAACCTCAGAAAACACCAGGGCTTTTAAACACTTCCACCAGGCTTGGCTGGTAAGGTCTATTTTGCTTTTTTTTTTCCTACTGTTTTGGCAAATTAATGAGTGGAGTGGGAAAGCACATTGCAGCAAAACCTCCCATCTGATCTGCTGGGAGTTTTACTCTATGTAAAACACCCGAGGGGTCAAGGTGCAAAGAATGTGTACAGAGGTGAGGTTTCAGAGCCTGCAGTGGGGCACAGAGCAATTCTGAAGCTCCACTAAAAGAGGATGCAGTAATTCAGGTCTAAGACCAGGGACTGATCTGAGCAAGGTCAGCTTTCTGTCTGGAAGGCATAAGGGAAGAATCAAATGCTTTAAGTAAGGAAAAAAAAAAAAAAAAAAAAAAAGCACCATTCCAGTTTGAAATGAACTTCCTACCTATTTTAAGACCAATCCAAAATGCTTTTTGTTCCTAGCTGGTATTTCAGGAATGAGTACGACCAGAGGCACCTGGCCTGGTTTTCCAGACTGAAACGCTTTTGGAAAGGAATCAGATATGATTTGGACAAAAACAACGGAGGCCCAGACACAGAGGCTGCCCTGGGAGAGTGTGTACCAGCTGTCTGCTCAGCCTCAAACCTCTAATCATGTTCTTGGAGGGAAAGCAAGGGGACCTGTTAGGGGTGGCTGAGCTCCCTGCCCGGGGCCGGGCGGTGGAGCCAGCGAGTGTCAGCCCAGCTCCATCGCCCTGGATGGAAAACCCTGGCACCAGGACAACAGCAAACGAGTCTCTGAACAGACAGGGCAGAGGGATTGTAAACAGCAGCACGAGCAAAGATGAAATGTTGGAACTCAGGAGAGCAGCGGGGGGGGAAGCTTGGCAGCGCTTGGATCGGCAAAGCACCTGCTGGCAGGGAAAGGAGAGGCCTGGAGTTGGCAGGGAGTGGGTCCCACTGCCAGCCAGGAGCAGTCAGCTCTGCTCCTCACCAGCCTGGCTCTGCTCAGGCACAGCAGCTCCACGGCCCTGCTCCAGCAATGATGGCTCCAGCCCATGGTGCAGGATGGATAGCACAGGGATCCAGTCTGGTGGCACTGAGAGCCCTGCCTCAGAGCAAAATAAATCCTTGGGAAATAAATGTTTAAAACTACTCAGGTGCCCTCCTTCAGCTCTTTAAATCCTCACCCGTGCTCACAAACGACCCAGCAGCATTTAAGAGCTGGCAGACTGCAGTGCAAAAAAAGTACAAATCATTTCTGAGAACCTGCTGATCTGGTTTTCAGTGCACTCAGGCCATGCATTGTCTCACAGTGATGAGTGGACACCTCACCTTGGCTTGCATTCCTCCCAACGAGGGGCAGGCAATTAACTGAGAGCTCTTGTTGAGAGAACAATTTTCTTGGGCTCCACAGCAGATGATGTAGGATCACAGAATCCTGAAGTGGTTTGGGTTGGTAGGAACCTTAAAGATCATCCAGCGCCACCCCCTGCCATGGGCAGGGACACCTTCCACCAGCCCAGGCTGCTCCAAGCCCTGTCCAACCTGGCCTTGGACACTTCCAGGGATGGGGCAGCCACAGCTTCTCTGGGCAACCTGTGCCAGAGCCTCACTACCCTCTAAATTCAGTCCATTCCATCAACTCTGAGTGCCACTAACTCAGGTACTTGTGTTTACACCAAAGGTGGGTGGGGTGAATCAATCCAGGCTCACACACTCAGGATTCTGATCTCTACACAGGGCCTCTTGTTGCTGCCACTAAGTAGTAAAATGCCAAACATGGCTCATTCCAATTCCACCTCTCACTAATGTGTTTTGTCAGCTCATCATAACCTTGAAAGAAACCTTTAAGTGCTGGGAGTCATCTTGGTGTCTAATTAGGCTCAGTCAGATTTTGTGGTTTAGTCAAGTTAACCTGGCTCATGCTGCTGCAGCTTTAAACATATGCACTTGAGATCAGTTTTTCCACTCAGGAAAAGATAAGCTCTACAGTTTCCTCCCCTCAGATAAGCTTAAGAAGAAAAGAAAATGAACTCATGTCCCTGTCACCCAATATTCATGTGGTTCTGTGTCCCATCTCCACAACAGCTCCCAAACCAGGACACCCCACACAGAGATCCATCTGTGCTTTACTGTCATCCCAAGTCAGAAATCCGAGCACAGGATTCTTCAAGAGGTGAATCAGAGAGAAAAACAATCCATGGATTTCTAAATCGTCATAAAACATTTTGAGAGGCTGCTATTCACTGCCACTATTACTGTTTGTATTTTCAGAGATGTCACGGTGTTCTCAGCACTTTGCAAACAACAACCCAGAACTCAAAGACTTTTCCAAGCAAATTATAAAATGCAAAAACCCAAAGGCCATCCAGAAAAGCAGAAAAGTCAAAACTGACTCAGCCTGCCTGATTGCAAAGCACTTTCTGAAACTCCTTTTCATCGCCCCATAAGGAAAAAAATGGATCTAATATTACTTTTTACAATTATTTAAGCCTTACAACTGTGTCATTCCTTTCTGAATTACAATTGTGCCATTTTGATCACCTTTAAAAGCATCTGCAGGGTCTGATGCTCCTCACAGAGCTCTGACAGTGACTCCTGGGAGAAGGCACTGACCTGTTGCAGTGGTGATTTGTGACACAGCACTCCTGTTCCCTCTGGATACAACTTGGTAATCCCTCCTTTGCTGTGGCATTCCCTTCTCATCCAGCTGCCAAAAGGAGATCTGAAATGAAAATAATTAACAGCCATCAGTTACAGTTTGTTGAGGTTTGTTTTTTTCTTGCTAAGCATCCAAACCCATGTCTTAGATAAACAAACAGAACAAAACATTTGGCCTGAACGAAATCCTGGCTCCAAACAAATCTGGATAAGACACTTGTGGTTGGGATCTGTCATATGGAATCCAGTGAAGTAAATTTACCTCAGAATGTGTTCGTTAGTCTGATATTTGGAGCCCAAAACCAGAGTGCTGCCATGGACATGCCCTCAGGCTTGGCCACATCTCACCTTTAGGGGTCTGCTCGGGGAAGCTCAAGGTGAGGACATCCCCAAGCCCTCACAAAATCACCACTGAGAGGCACCTCTGGGGACTTCATCCCTCCCCATCAGCAAAAATGCCTCAGGGCAAGTCAAGCCAAATGCTCACAGCCAGCCCAGTGCCTCAGATCCAGCTTTTCCCTTGTGCTTTCTTATCCTGGCTGCTCTTTGGCTCACACCCAAAAATCCTGCAGGGCAACCCAGCCTTCCCAAGCAGCACCATGAGCAAAGCTGTAAGGACACAGGGATATCTTCCATTCTCACACAGCACATCTTTCCTTCCCTCTGACTTCCCATCACTGCTCCAACTTCCAGGAAACACAAGGGGTTTGTTGCAGGACTTGAGGGCAGCACACACTGTAAAATCCAGAAGGGTGAGAGGCTGCAGAGCTCAGAATGAGTTGTCTTGTCTTCGCAGTTTCCACCGACCTCAAACTTTGCCAAAAAAGGATTAATTAATTTATTAATTAATTAACACTGGACNACCGACCTCAAACTTTGCCAAAAAGGATTAATTAATTAACGCTGGAAAACAGTGATCTCTCAGCCCTGGAACAGAGGAGCCTGTCACTGTGGTGGCACAACACTCCAGGGCTGGGTCCCAAACGTTATTCTGGCAGAAGATGGCCACACCAGGCCAGGATCTGAGATCCTGGGGGAGCTGGTTGCAGCTCTGGTGGATGGAGTTCCTCCAGGTCTGCTCTGGTGCCACTGGGAGCAGAAGCTCCACCCTGGAGTGCAGATGGTTCCCTTTCTCACTTGGAGGGGCTGAATGACTTTTCAAACCTTTGATTCCTGACTGATGTATTCACTTCAGGAGACACAAAAGTACAAAATCTCAGCATGGAGTGACTCCCTCGCTTTCTTCTTTTTTCTTCCTTTCCCACCCCCTCAACCCAGCCCTTGTCTTTTCTTTTCTCCTTTCCCTGGACAGTTTTATAATTTTGGCTTGTGGCCAGAATGTCTGTCCTGATTAGTCTGGGCTGGCTGTGAAACACCTGCAGCCCATTAGAGCAGGAGGATGAAAAAAAATCAGTTGTCATAGGTAAAGTAATGCCCACTTATTTCTTTGTTTTAACACACCAAAAGGAGAGTCGGGAGGGGAAGCAAAAAAAAAAAAGACATATCTTTACCATCACACCTGCCATTGCCTGGGCTCAACTGCACACACTGGGTCATGTTTTTATCTGGTAAGTGGCTCCAATAGATTGTTGTCACCTCACACCAGTGAGGGTTCCAGGTTATTAAATATGCTGCACTTGCTGCATTTGAATAGTGCCTTGTGCACCTTCTTTTATTTATGTCTTTCTGATGAACTGACTCGGCACGAGGAAGAAACTGCCCTCTGGGCAAGTTATAACTAGACTGCCTCCTGGCACATCCCTCTAATATCCCAGCTGGCACTGGCTGCACACTGCCAGATCCAACAGAGCCTCCAGAATGGCAAAGGAAAAAGGGGCTACAAGAGGGGACAGGCACGAGCCCTGCAGGCCACTGCCTCAGCCAGGAGAGCTGCACACCCCAAACACCGACCAGGGTATGGCAGAGCTGCAGAAATGGCCCTCAGGGTGTCTTGGGCTCTGGGGCTGTGCAAACCCTTTTATGATAACCCCAGAAACTGCCCTGATCCATCACATGGGGACAGTGGTGAGACAGCGAGGGGCAATTCTTGCTCGCCCAACCCACAGCGCTCCACTGTAGCTAAAGACCAGCTAATTGTACTTCTGGGGATCAGCCCTACTTCTGGTGGCAAATTCCTCCTTCAGAAGATGTGTTTGTACACGAGAATGGCTGTTACTCACAAGAGGGGCTTGGTGCCTGCTCAGATGTCGACAGCAAAGAGATCAAAAGATCCTTCAGGTCCCCTCCTGTTCCGTTTGCCACAACCAAAACTCACCTGGGCTGAGGGAAAGGCCACACTCAGACCTCCTGGGGTGGCCACCTCTCTGGAAGTGTGTGTGTGTCATAGGGGATGCCAGAGATGGGATCTGAGAGGACAACTGGAGGTTTAAATAATTTATCCTGGCTCACATCTTGAACTGTGACAACAAAGTGGGGAGCTGAAAGGCAGCTCCAAGAGTTGTGCTGCTGAAAGCACAACTCACCCCCTAGTGTGTGGATGGTATTTCAATCCTAACAGCCCATCCAGCCAAAATGCCACTGTGGGGATGTCAAGAAACCCAGAGCTCCTTCCAAAAACTTCACTGTGTTTTAATCAAACTTTCTTGTGTAGCTGCAAGGCACTCGAGACATTTACACCCCAGCAGCTGACTTTTTTTTCAGTTCTGCATCAAGTGGAGTGCAGCCATTTAAAAACAAAAAAAAACAAAAAAAAACAAAACAAAAAAAAAAAGGGGAAAAGAAAAACTTTTGACCACAAGGGACTCTGTCAGATATTCCCACTGCTGTCCTGGAGCATGGAAAAGCAAGTCTGCTGTTGCACACAGGTCTGACTATTTGCATTTTTAATAATTCAAGAGTTTAATTAGTATCATGGCCTTAATCAGAGGCTGAAAATACAGCTGAAGTCATCAGAGCTTAATTAGTTTAAAAAAAAAAAAATTCTGCAGTGAAAATGTCTCAGCTAACGTGGGGCTCTGCCCTTAGTTTGATGCTTTGGGGTTCAGAGGAACTTTTTATCTCTTGCTTCTAGTACACCTCAGAATAACACCAAATCCCCCAACAATATCGAGACAAATCAGTTCACTTCCCTGTTTATCCCTATAAACTCTTCCACAACTTTCTTGAACTGGACTCAGAAAAAATATTGAAGGTAATATGTTAAATTAAAGCAGGTATATCCCATGAGCAGCATATGGATCTCCGCTCTACAGAAAATAAAACATTTTTTTAGAACATCAAGAAGTATCACTGGATCTTCAGCCAGGTCAGCAGAAACACATTCCTGAGGGAAATTAGTGTATGGCCAGAAAAATGCCCATTTAGTAGTGGGAGTGCTGCTGTGTGGGAGCTCACACTGGTCCCAGTGGGTCACCCAGGCCAAGCTGGGTGCTGAAGCACCAGAGTTTTGGTGCTGCTTCCCTCCTGGAGTGGTGTCAGGAGGAATTATCACCAGTTTGGGCTGAGCTGATCCACAGCCCTGGCAAGAGCCATCCCTTCCCTCCCTGCACAGGTTCATAGCGTTGTACAGGACATCCTGGATGGACCTTTTCAAACAATATGTGGTTTAATGGTGGGACTCATCACCACCCAAGACTAAATATATAAACAGGTTCAAAAATGGATGAGCAAAACTCATGGAAGATAGGTCAGTCCCAGCCAATTAAATATGGAAATCCGGATGCAACTTCCAGTTCAGGAAGTTACTCAGTCTAATACCCTTCCACCTCTGATTTACTTGTAAAAAGGAAGCCAGAAAAATTCTCACTATGCCAAAACTGTCCCTTGGCTCTGAGCATTAGTGAAAATCACAATAAATCCCTTTTATTTTTGGCAGGGGGAGGGGGCTGCATTTTCTTTCAGTAATGATATTACAGCATGTGATTTATTTCCCTCTGCAGCTCCTGAACCTCTGGGTAACCTCCCATCTCCCTGTCCCCTTAGGAATAGCACAAATAAATTAGTGAAACCTACTGGAAGGTGATAGCAATCACAGATACCACGAAATTCCATTTAGCATGGAATTAGGAATCCAATCACTCATGTACATAGAAAAGGTCTGACTGAAAAAACATTCTGCCTTTGGCAGCACCAGGGCCAGAGGAAGATGCTGGAAACTCAAGATGGAAAAATGTAAGTTGGTTTGTCCACAAGGAAAGTTTCCTGTAACCCCAGGACAGTTACTGTTTGATTTATTCCCTGACACATGCCTGTGTACAGCCTGGGTTTATATGTACATATATATAAAATACATACAGAACATTTCACACTGAGGGGTTATGTATCCTAAAGGATCCTGCTGAACCCCTGACCCAAAGAGCAGCTCGTGGCACTGCTTATCCACTCTCTGCTCCTCATCTTCTCCCCTGCTGCAGCAATTTCCACCCTCTGCCTGGTTCTGAAGGTGTTCAGGGGGTTTGCAGGAGAGAGCAGAGGACAAGATGACAAATGAGCTAACACACAGCAAAGGAATGTAAGTGAACCTCAGCTATTTTTAATTAAGAAGCGATGACAGCTGACTAAATTCCCTGACACTGCAGTTAAAGGCTCCCTGACCCAGACATTATTGGACACACTCCTCAGACCAATATATATTGGTCCCGACGGTGCTGCTATTATTGTCCCCGCCGTCTGGGCAGATGCAGGACTCACAGAAATCTGTTATCAGCATGCAAACACTCAGATAAACATGTGGATGCTCACGAGCAGGAGGAGGCAGCAGGTGAGAGGAGGACAGAGAAGGTCGTTTGCAAGGGAAGCGCTGGAAGAGCCAGTGTTTGGTTCCGATAAATGTTCAAAAGGTTTGGATAAATTTAACTGCCATTTTCATTTTTGGTTGGATAAGGCAGTGATAGATGGAGCAGGAGAGAGGCAGGGAGACAGAAGGAACATTTCCTGTTGTAAGGCTGATAAGAGGCAAAGATGAGGGTGCCTTGGACTGGCTTTTCTCAGCCCAAGGGTAGCAGGGAAAGCTCAACTCTGAAAGCTTTTCTTCCAGACCAGAGAGCCCAACAAAGTGATTTTAAAGGGTAGGGATTCACCTGGCAGAGATGAGAACACAGCCAAGATGCCCAGCTCCCACTGCCACAACAGACTGGCAAGAAACTCTCCATTTGACCCTCAGACAGCCTTGGGAAGCCATCAAGAGGAAAATACCAACCCCAAAAAGACGATGCAAACCTCACTTCTGTTCTCAGGGCTCACACAGCATTGAATCAAGCAGCTGATCCCTTTACCTTGAGCTCACTGGTTGGTTTTAGTGGGACAGATAAAGAAAAGGTTCCCTTCTACCCTTTCCAAAGGATCATGGAGGGGAGGGATAAACCGGCACACGCGGCAAAGTCACTCAGATCACGTACAAGCTTGGCATGGGCGAGACAAATACATTAAAGGGACATCATCAGGAACTTTCCAGCCTGGTTGCAGGGTGGGAGGGGGCAGAGCTGCTCCCTGCTGTTGCTAAGACAGTCCCCCCACCCGTGCTCTCTCCCAGCCCAATCCACAGACTTTCTCCTCCCATTGGCTCAAAAGCCGCATCGAACCATCACGACAGGTTTTCCTCCTCCTCCTCCTCGCCCTGCTGCCTCCTGCCTATGGCCTATTACCAGGGGAGAGCAAACCAGACACGTAATCAATAGTTTGAGGGAAGGAGCAGGGCTGTGTGGTGCTGCATTTGCATTCAGCCCCTGGCTGCCTCTGTCTCTGCATTCGGAGCAGCAGGGACGAGCCGTGGAGGTGAGGATGGATAGCAGGCTGGGAACACAGTGCTGCAGGAGCACGACCCAAGGACCAGCAGCATCCTGCCTGAGCTGTCAGATGCATGGAGAAATCTTCTCTCCAGCAGCCTGCTTGAACTGGTGTCCCCAACTCGGTGCTCACTAAAGCACCTCTGAAAATAAGAAGTACCACAGCACATACAGCACCATAAGTGAGGCCTCTCCAAAGGGTTTCTTGGTCTGAAGGCACCTGGAACCTTCTAGGGCAGGCAGAGAGCATAGAACACTCCATAAGCCAGAGAAAGTGGCCCTGGCTTGAACCAGGATGGCTGGTGGCAGTCAGCTGCCACAACAGTACTCACAGAAATTTGGGAACAATGGTTCCTTCATCTGGTGAAACCCTGGTGGCGGGCAGTGAACACAGCAGTGGGACAGCTCATCACCCCTACCACGGACCAGCTCAAGCTTTGGGACCAGACACAGAGAAGAGACAGATGAGCTGGAACACATTTCCAGCAAAACAGGCTTGAACTGACACTGTGCATCAGTGGAACACCGACTCAAACCAGCCAAATATTGCCACTGGCTTTCAAACAAACTGCGAACAAGAACTTACTCATCTACATTAGGCACCTCGGGCACCGGGGCACCGAGGGAGGTGTGAGTAACCACAGACTGGCCCCAGGGCTTAAAGCTCTGCACAGTTTGACTTGCCCAAGCCCAGCAGAGCTGATGAAACCTCCCCAGGCACTCTGGGGAAACAGCAGCCCCTGGGCTATTTTCTTCCACCACACAGGTGACTCAGCATCCGGAGCACGGAAGAAGAGCCGGTGTTTCCTTTTCTGTCCAGGACAGTGAGTGATTGGCAGCACAAGGAGCTCAGTCCAGTTTGCAGCGTGGCCCTAAAAGCCACGTGGACAGGCTACAAGAGGTCAATGAACCCAGCAAAGCCTTCCATGCATTGGAAGCACATCCATTGGATGGATGCTGTCCCCCAAACTCTGCATCTTCCCACCCTGCTCTCTGTTTGATCTCTGGCATCAAACTTTTCTCCTTCCTGTTAGTCCCTACACCACGAGATTTACCTGGACCTACAAGATCTGCTGCAGTTGGAATAAATAATTAAATCCTTACCAGGAACATAGAGGAAATATCCCACAGAAAGTCAAAGCTGCTATGGATACCTGCAGTAACAGCAGTAAGATATATATGAATGCAAGGAAGAATAGGATGGATATTGATAATATCCATCTAATATTATGGATACCTGACAGGAAACACCAAGCAGGGGGGAAACTGTGTACACAGCTCTATTTTGCCAACCCAGTTCTGCTCCTCATGATGTATCTGCTCCTGGTCCAGGCTCCCAGGCTGCCACTGAGGTCTGCCTGGACCTCAGAGCCATTTCTGAGCCAACAGCCTCTGTTCCCAGAGTCCACTTTGTTTTCAGGCTCCCAGTCTGAAAGATAAAGTTCCCAATGTATTTCAGGTTTTTGTACCCCTAAAAATTATTGAAGTGTCAGCTGTCTTGTCGTTTTTGAAACTATTTTCCACGTGCATTGCAGGGTTTTCTACAAGAAAAATAAATCCAAGGCTACAGCCCTCCTTACTTAGCACTTAGTGTAAATGTCCATGAAGGGATTTGATTCCTGCCTATTCCTGCTCCTGCTTTGTTCCCCAGCCCCATTCCATCAATACAATTTCTCCACGAGTTCAGATGATTAATAAAGCCAAAGCACACTGGGTGTGTGACCACTAAAAATATTGGGGTCTTCTGTGAGATAAACTTTGAGCTAATTTTTGAGGTGAAATGACCAGTCCAGCCTGGGAAACAGAGTAAATTAATATAATACCCTCGACTTCCTGAACTCTTGTACAATAAAAAGCTTCACAACTTGTTTCCCACAGAGACACCTGTGTTTTAGGGGCAGATAAAAAATGCCACATGGATATACATGGCCCTGTTTTCCTTTTTCTCTGGCTGCACACACACATATATCCATATATGAACAAATATAAAATACATCTGGATAAATATATATCAAAGTTATTAAAATTAGAAAGAACTTTGATGTTGGAGTCAGCATGGCCTGAAAAAATGCTAATTTCACCCACAGAGCTGTGGGAATGAGCTGCCTGCTCTGTGCCCAGCACAGAAATTCAAATACCTATTTGGAGGAAGCACAGAGCCAAGACCCTTTCCCTCGAAGTGCTTCTTCCCACTCATCAGCTGCTCAGGAAAATGAACTTGTATCCACTGGTTAAAGCCTTGACCCCCTTTCCTGGGCATGTACCACCCCACAGAGCTCCCTCAGTATCACCACAACACCCCTGACTACCCAAAAATCAGAGTTTTGATAACCGAAGTGCAGGCTTGACTAAATTAGCCAGGATGGATACCTTTGGTACCAAATCCCCTCACAAATGCTGACTCTTAAAGCAAAACAAGTAGAAAATAATAAGCAAACTAACAAGTTTCTGGCCTCATTTGTTTAGAATGACAGAGCAACAAACCCAGTAATTTTATTTATTTATTACAAACAGCTTTTTATATCTCTTAACCCAAAATAAGCCCTGGCCCAGCTGTGGTGCCATGTTAAACAGTAATTACTCTATATAAGGCTGACCAAATGGGAATATTTGTGGGCCAGCAGCATGGAATTATTTTAGGACTTACACAAACTTTCTCTGGGAGTGGTGAGATGAGCTGTGGGCAACGTGACCTAAGAAACAAGTGGGCACAAGGGGGGTTTTTTCCTTCTTGTTCCAAGCTTGTATTAAAAGCCACCTAGGTGACACTAAATGACTTTCCCGAATTTTGGCTCAAGGGAAAAGAAAAAAAAAAGAAGTAGAAGTGAGATTTGTTTACTGCTCTCTAAAAGAGGCTTCACTACAGGACATGTTTTGGGATTGACACCCTGGAATGTCTGCTAAACCACACCCAAACATATGGCAGAACACGAGCAACACCCTTGGAAATAAAAAAATAATTAAAATATAATAAGTTATGCCTCACAGAATCAGAGAGTCCCAGAATGGTTTGGGTTGGAAGGGGCCTTAAAGAGAATTTTGTTGAAACCCCCCTGCCCTGGGCAGGGACAACCTTCCACTAGACCAGGTTGCTCAGAGCTCCATCCAACCCATCTCCAGCTCTTCCCCACCATCCCATTGCTCCACCATGAGCTGCTGTGCAACATCCACCACTAAAATATGGATCATCAGGCATTTTCCAGGCAAGGGTTGCCACAAGCACCAACCCAACCCAAACACAAAGCCAAACCCTTCATGGGGAGTGGCCTCGTGCCAAGTTGGACCTTTCTGCTCGACCTTTGCTTGACCTGATGCTGAACTACCTCAATCCACACTGCAGGGTAATTTTCCATCCTGTTCACACTCAGCTCCTGGTCTTTTGGCAATATTTGGGCTCACTGGGGCTGTGCTGCTGAGACCCCATCAATCCAAGCTCCCTCATCCCCTCAAACATTCAGGAGCCCCCGTACCCTGGGGCATGTCCTGCCTCGTAGGAGGGAGGGAATTCTGTGGGGAATCCTGGAAGAAGAGGCTCTCAGCACTTTCAGAGTGGCAATGCTCAGTTCAGGAAACCTGCACAAATTAGTGGCACTTTTCCAGCTTCCAAAATATCCCCCTCTCCTTCTGTCACAGTAAAACAGAGTGAAAAAGGGAAGTGGTTTAGCAAGTAGGAACACAGCAAATCAAAATAGAACCAGAGAGGATTAAAGCAAATACCCAGAGTGTTCTAACCTGTGTTTACTGCCCAAATACTGTACCAATTCCTGTTGTTTTCAGGGGGTTCTTCCTGTGTTGGAACTTCTTCTCTGGGATTAAACTTTGCCCGTGCAACACATGACTCATCTGACTGCAGGTCCCTGGGTATGTGCTGCAGGTTTTGCAGATGCTGCTCAGTGACAGCCCATCCTGCAGTCTCTGAGCCCCAGGCAGCACACTGCACATGGGTTTTGGCTGGAGGGGTAGGGGGAAAAAAAATAAAAATGACAGCATCTGCCTAACACTAAATTTCCAGCCCTAATTAAGGACTTCAAAAATCAGGCCAATTTTCTGAGCAGGATGGTGGGTGGAAAATTAAAAAAAAAAAAAAAAACCAAAACCAACCATTAAAAATAACATTAAAAAAAAAGGGAGTTTTTAATGGTCTCAGTGAAACTCATTTTCTGGTTAATAAGCATTTTTGCATCCAGGAATTTCACAGAATCACAGAATGATTTGGATTGGAAGGGTCCTTAAAGATCATCCAGTTCCAACCACCACAATTCCAAGTTAAAAATCTCTTGCTGTAACCACGTAACAGCAATGGATTTGTGTAATGTATGACAGTCTTACAGCACTTCTGTATAAATATTGTACAAATACATCCACGGGTTGAAAAGTTTCTGAGCTCTTAATTATCAGTTCAACTCACAGCTGGCAAGACTCTTCCAATGGAAGGGAACAAAAAGCTCATCCCTCCAGTTGGCTGGAGGGAACATCTCACCTATAAACAGCTCCTCCTTAGGCTGATTGCCAGTGGGAAGCAGCACCTGGAATCAGGATGGCAGCTTTTGTTGTGCAGTTCACAGGAGGGATTTCCCCATAGATCCTGGAAAAAGAGGGAAATTCGCAGTGGAATTAGATGTGATCTGCACATTTTACTGAGTCACTGAGTGGTGGAGAGCCCAGCTCTCTGAAAGCCTCAGCTTGAGTATCCTCCTTAATCCCTTTCCTCTTTGGATATAGATGAACTTCCTTTAAACACAATCAAGGTAACACAACATAGAAATTACAGGATAATTAAAGAGGACCATGGAAAATAAACATACATACCCTTTGTTCCACTGGGCTGCTTTAAAACACAATGCTGGGGTTTACTCCTCCTCTCTCAATCTGTCACCAACACTCGGCTACAGGGGAGAAAATGAATTTAAATTAAACTCAAACATTCTGTCTAGTTCATTACCAACACCTTCTAAACAGTGCTGAACTCTTATATATTTGTGCCATAACCCCAGACTGTGTGGGCAATAAAGCCACAACAACTATCAGCAGGTACAGACCTGGGTTATACCCCGAATTAAAATAGAAGTGATAAAAACAGCAACCAAAAAAGAAAATTAATTCTCAGAGTTCTGCAAAAGTTATTGACTTCCCAAGCCCAAAATGTTCATTGCAGCCCTTAAATCTGAGGGATGGGGGTGTGACAGATGGCTGCTCCTGCAGCACGAGTGATGCACCACCTCTGTACAAATATTGTGCTGTGCAAATATTCATCAGTTAATTCCAGAGACAACTGTGTCAGGTGAGATCATTAACACCACCCCTAATTTCCCTGATAAGTGGGATGAGACAGGAGGGTGGAGAGGATTGTCTAAACTGAATCAGTAAGTAACAATGAGAACTCCAAGGCATCCTCCCATCTCAGAGTCCTCCTCAGAGGCTTTTTTGGGGTTTTTCTATAATTAAAAAAATGGAATCTTTGGCACAGTTTGACCCAACGCCAGCTGAAGTTTGGAGACATGAAAAAGCAAACAAACAATGGATTTCAGCTCACACCATAACTAATGAAGCATTTATGTTATACTAAAATGTGGCTTAGCTTAAGTATCCATTTTTAACTATCAGCTGAAGTGAAAACATTAATTCATGCAAATCAATGTTCCCTAAACAATAATTTTCCTCTAGAACATTTCTTCTTTTTTAACATAAACTCTTATCTAGCATAACCCATTTAAAGGATTATATCTGCAGAGTTCAGCAATTAGCTCTGTAAATTGTTTTCCTTGAGTGTATGGAAGGTTCCATTACACAGTGAAATATAAAGTGTATGCTATAGTCAATGAAAACCTCTCTTGGAACGATGATTATCTTTCAAAAAGCCTGGGATAAGGGCCAGATTACCCCAGTGAACTCAAGCCAGCTATTAGAGTTCTACTTGTACATCCAAAGTCCCCTGTTATTCCATGCAAGTATCTACTTTCAGTCCATCCTCAGGGGTTTTCAAGTGTAATTGTTTGCATGTAATGCCCCCAGAGCGTGTTTTCCTAAAACATGGCCATAAAAATCCAATCTCAGGGAGAAACAACCAAGCAAACAAAGCACAGAAAGAGGGGAGGGACGTGCATGAAACACCCAGATGAAGGTTTGGAGATGGCACTGAGGGCACTTCAGATGCTGCTGGCAGTGAGGATGAGGATGGAGAGGCTGCACCTTGTCTGTGCTAATTCAGGAAACACTCCTGAAGGTCACAGAGGTTTGGGGGGAAACAGTATTTCATGGAGAGCATGTCAAAGATGGTTGGAAGTCACCTAAGTCATCCTTCTACTCCAGACATGGCCAACCTCAAAATGGAATCCGCTGGTGGCCACAGGAGCTCTGAAAATCCTCAGGAATGGAAACTCCGCAGCTTCCCTGGGCACCTGCTCCAGGGCTGCACCACTCACCCAGTTTGGGACTTCTCCTCTAATCATAATTTCCCTTGTTGTAGTGACAGAAGATTTTTTTTTTCCCAGTTGTTTAAGGCAGCTTCATTCAGCTCTTCCTCTCAGTGAGGTGGTTCATAGGAGATGTCCCCCACGACACCCTCTTTGTGAGCCTTCCCACCCTGATCCCAACCCCGACTGCTACTCCTTGGTACAGTGAGCTGTGGCTTAGCTTAAGACTCCATTTTCAACTATCAGCTGAAGTGAAAACATTCTTTTGTGCAAATCAACATTCCCTAAACAATAATTTTCCTCTGGAACATCTCTTATAGTATAAACTCCTTGGTTTTAAAACAAAACACAACCCCCTCTCCTTGTGTTCCTCAACATCCTTTGTCTAAGAGCCGTATCCATCCACCCATCCATGGCAGCACTCCAAGTGAACTATTCCACCATGCCTGCCATTCCAGCAAACCTTGATTAAAGCCCTTAGAACTAAAATACTAATTAAATCAAAGTCCTGTTCCATACCCACACAGGGCAAACTGCCCAGCACCGAGCATGAGCGACAGAGCTGCAAGGACAACACAGGAACCCAAACTCAACTTACATGTTACCTTTGAGGCTAAACCTCCCTTCATGATGCCCCAGAGGACAAAATGAGAAGGAAAGCTCGTCATGGGGAGCAGCCACATGGGGTCAGACCCTCAGCAGCTCAGAACTGGTGACCCCACTGCTTTCAGCCAACCGTTTACACCAGTTGACAACGTGACCTATATAAACGAAAACTCCAAGCAGCTAAGGAATATAACCTTGATTTATTCCAAACCCACTCCATTTAACGCTGTCACTTCTCTTTTCCATGCCAACATGCTCAGGAGACCGACACATTTCGATACTCTCAGCTGGGAACCGTGTTCTTGCAACGCTCGTGGATGATGCACATACTGTCTCTATTTGTGTCCCCCCTTTCAGATGGCACAGTGCCCACCAAACAAGCTGATTAGCACTTGCCTTGGGCTATCAAGGCAAGGCAATGGTATGTTTAGATCAGCAAACTGCATAACAATATAAATGTCATCTATTCTACAAGAAGCTTTGGCAGTACTTGCGTCTTGTTCTTCGTTGCACGGATGTGCCAGAAAGAAACATGAAGACTTGCAGAAGAAAGACAGGCATGGGATTTGCCACCCCCCCTGGTTGCCAAAACACGCTGTACAGCAGTGGGTGCCTCATTAGAATCCCCAAGGGCCATCTACCGGTGTCAGATTGGACGTGAACACCACTGGGACAGATATAAATATATATATCTATCTCCTTTTTTGTTCAGCCAGGCTCATGAGCAGAAATGAACCACTAACAGTGTGTCTGGCACAGTTCAAGACATGATCTGTACACTTGCCCAGAAAAGATGGCATCCAGCCTAAAGAGAATAGCCCTGGGTGGTCACTGGCTGGTTGTGCAACATCTCTGCTGACAGGGCAGGCTGCAGCAATCCCCAGCAGCTACAATGGATAATGGGCTCAGGACAGGGAGTTTAGGACACTGGAGCTGGAGTGCAAGCCAGGCCTCTAATGGCCTGGCACTCATTAGCATCTGGTTCTTCCTGGGGACCTATAGGACATGAAATGATGGTCCCATGCCAATCCCTGGTGAGCAAATGTCAGCACCGTTCTCACAGCGAGATCCGTCTCATGGGCTTGGGGAGGGAGCCAAGGGCTGAAGGGAGGAAAGGCTGATCTATGGCTCATTGTCAGCCAGGGGACTTCCCAGGACAGGGCTGGGGACAACTAGCAGGGTTCAGGATTGCTGCCTGTACAAAATCTTCAGCAGATGGGACAAGATGCAGGAACTGCAGAATCCCAGAATGGTTTGGGTTGGGAGGGACCTTAAATGATATCCCTTGAATGGAGAAGCTGCTGCCCCAAGGGGCCAAATTCTCACCTGGGTTACCAGTCCAAGTGTGGGTCAGAAAACACATCTGAGCCTAAATGTGGCATTTTCATGGAATCCAGAATGGTTTGGGTTGGGAGGGACCTTAAATCCCATCCAGTTCCACCCCCTGCCATGGGCAGGGACACCCTCCACTATCCCAGGTTGCTCAGAGCTCCATCCAGCCTGACCTGCAACACTTCCAGGGATGGGGCAGAGGTAGAGAGCAAGAAGGATGCAGCAAAAGGGAGATAAAACTGTCAGACAAAGGTAGGAGAGAGAACTCTGCAGGTAAACAGAGAAAGCCAGTGGCACGATGTGCTCTGGGGAGCAACAAACCCACACCAGCAGAAACAGAAACTGCCTTGTCCATTCACAGCTAAACAGGACACTGTGGCAAATTCCAGGATTATTTACTGGAATTCTCAGGTTTTTCTCTGCAGTTTATGTTCTGTTCTCATGCAGGAACCAAGGGCAGTGTCACAGGTAACCCCTCAACTTTTCTGTGCCAGTTATCCCACCAGCCCAAGGCAGAGCTCCCAGCACCCAGGAATATTCCAACACTTTCCTCCTAGAGCAAACCCAAGAGCTTTCTGCATAGTCTGTGTAATTTCACAACCAACTGTTTCATCCTGACTACTTATTAATGACTATTAGTTACTTGATTCAAGTTCTATTTTTACAGCAAACATACAAACCCCTCGAACCAAGTGTTCCAACCACAGTTTATGAGCAAGGTTCCTTCTCTGAGATGCTCCTTGTTGCTCTGTTTAATCTCATTGCATTTCTATCTCAATTTACAAGTCTTGGGTCAATGCTGGAACCACAGACAGTACAACTCCAGAGTGCTTCTCCTAAAGAGATTATGCAAAGTGTCACTTAACATTAAATTCCTATTTGAAAAATTGGGGTTTTTTGTTTATTCTTAGTTACGGCCATAAAAAAATCAGAAAAAAAATACTTCATATTTCTAATATTAAAGGGGAGCCCTTAACTTTTCCTTAGTCATGCCCTTCTGCTATGGCACATTCCTCATAAATTCATATTTACAATACCTTATGTTAACAGCATCTTTTATTTCTGAAAGTAGAAATGGGCCTGAAAAGCTTTTGTTTGGTTAGCAATATCCAGATGCATAAAATTTCTATTACATAAGAGGATTTGTGCTTTACATTAAAGTTTTCAGGGGAGAGATATTTAAAAGATTATGAAATCTGCTTGTGGGGGAAAAAAAAAGAAGGAAAAGAAGAATGTTGGAACATATCCATCAATATTTCAGTATAAATTGTTGAAGCCCCAGAATTACATGGTGCAATTATCTTGCACAATGTATAGCTCCTAGCACTGATCTTTACATTTAACAGCAAAAGTGGTTTAATACATTGCAAATGAATGTTCATTAAGTTGTTGGGAAAAGCTCTGTCATAATTGAATAATAAATCTACTGCACCTTTTGCATCTGCTTAAAAAGTCTTTGCTACTCTGACTGTGTCAGGCATGACTGGCCTTTTATGGGATGTTCTGGCCAACATCCATCTTTATACAACATCAGATTCTTTCTGGCTCTTGCCCTCAGACCCCACTTGGGCTCTCCCAGTGCCACACTTTGACAAAGCCACCGGGATTTTGGATGCTTGTGGGTCCCCTTCCAACTCAGGATATTCCACGATGCTTCAAATGAGCAGGACAACTGGAGTCAGGCTCCAAGAAAGCATGATGGAAAAAGACTTGGATTTCTCTCAAGGGTTTTGATTTTTTAAGAAACAACAATCAATTCTGTTAAGAAGTCACAGAGTCATTTTTTTTCTATTGGGTTTTTTTTTCTCCCCTCCTTGTACTCTGCCTTTGCTGAACCACTGACCTACCAAAGGGTCTGGTGAATCAGTCTGGGGTGTGATCACACCCCATGTCAATGCCAGGCCCATTTATGGCCTGTATATTTAAGATGACAAACAGGGCAGGTTTTGCAATGGTAATGTGGGACACAAGAAGGGCCCAGACAAAGAATCCCATTGACGCCGCCGTGTTTGGGATCAGGCCCACTGTGAATCTGAAGAGGGAATAAGAAGCAGGATGGCTGTTCCCTTGCAGTGAATATGCAAAGTTCTCTGCTCACATACAAAGGGAACAGTTTTGCACTCATGTAGATCATGGTCCATGGATAATCAGCCCACTATTCACTCCCCCAGCTCTGCGGAAGCGCAATCAGGAAAGCATTATGAGGAAAAACCTGCCCTGCAGGGATAGACTTGCTTTAATAATGTTTATGACTTGTCCATATTGTATTTATGTCTGGAAGTTGATTTCTTGGGTTTTCCCACCCTTCCCCCCTCTCTCAGCCCCAAAGACAGTTTGATGCTCCACCAGGATAAATGGGGGAAGCACCAGTGACTGATGGACATGACTCTCCCCTCTACAGGCTCCAGATCCCAGCCAGAAATAGCACTTGATTTTTTTTGTGGCACACAGGTCAAACCTTACCTTTTCCTGATCCAAAACCAAGGCCATGCTTCACAAATTCACAGGTTTGGCCAGAAAGTGCATCCCTTCCTCTGGTCATCTGCTGCCCTCCCGTCTGGAAAACAGCCCAGACTGATGGCCCCAAACAGCAAGAACAGAAGAAAATGATTGAAGGTTTCCCCCAGTATCTTGCCAGGCTCACAATTTTCACTGAGCTTTACAAATGTGTCATCAATACTGGTTGTTTTAAAGCCATCAGTCACCCAAATCCATCAGAGGAAACAAATCCCAGAGAGGAACCAATCTGCAGAGCAGTTGCAGAGGGAGACAGGCTGGGAGGAAAGCCAGGCAGAGACTGTGTGTGCTCCCAGACAGGTTCTGCAGCAGAAAATCTGCTGGGTTTGCTCTCCCTGGGTGATTCCACTTGGATTTCACTGCTTGCTTCCGAAAACCTGCCCCAAACTTCCCAATCTTCTGATGCTTTCAAGAGTCACCAAACATTAAAGCTTGATTTGGCTCCTCTGGCAGGTAAATTTGGTGGGATTTCAAAGGCATCCACTGGAATTAAATCTCCAGGCTGCTCTGTGGATCCTTCCAAGCCCTGGACCTGGGGTGGGTTGGACACGAACACTGTAGAGAGCAGACAAATCTGAGCCTCTGAACTGCACTGAGCACAGAGAGGTCACTGCCAAAATGAGAAATGTGGATTTTTTTCCACAGCTTTGAGGCATTCCCTGACTTCTGCAAGGAGATGGAGCAGTGGAGCCCCTTCCAGTGGCCCTGCTGACCTGTTCTTGGCAGTGTGTGCATGCAAGCAAGGGCAGGTGGAGGTGAGCATCTGGGGCTCCTGTGCCTCACAGCTGGACTTAAACCTTTGTTCTGTTTTACAGCACCAAGGTTCTTCTAAAAGACACAAAATAAACAAGTCAGGCACGGTTTCACTCTCCCCTGCACCACCCAGCACCCGTATTTGCCTGCAAGAAAACCCCCAGAAAGCCACAAGGTTTCCTTTTTATTTACCCCTTTTATCTTTGCTTATTTTCTCTGGTGAAAAGTAACCCAAGCTTGGCTTAGTATAAACCCAGCCAGAAACAAAAACCCTCTTGAATTCCTCTTCATTATAAATGGATTGTCAATGTGTTAAATAAATCAGTGAAAATGGAAATCCAAAAATAAATAGCCATCCTGCTGTTGCTATGACAACTCAAATTTTTTACCTGGACAGAGATTTTATGTTTCACAGTTAGTAAAGCACTGAAAAAGGAGGGTCACTTTTATTTTTTTTTTTTTAATCCTGGCACATTTCACCACCTACCCCAACATAAAAAAAAAAGGGTGGGATTATTTTTGGTTACTTTTTAGCAAATGAGGGGAAGATCAAAGAAAGGAGCTATTTTTCATTCCAGACAGGAGAAAGGAGACACATACCATTTACAACAACAGAGCTTATAACATCCACCCAGCCCAGAAAGGACAGAGAGCACAAAATATCCCAGTGACATTTCAAGGCTTTAACGTGGCCCTGCTATGCAAAAGGCAGGGCATGTATAGAATAAGATTAACATGTCTTAAAACCGTATTTTGGCTCATATATTAAGGCAGTTTTACTGTGGTAAAAAAAAGAATGTCAGCAGAAAGTCAATATTTTGCAACTCGTGCCACTGTTGATGTCAGTGAAATGGGTGTCTAAACAACCCAGAAGCCCAGACTACAGAATTAATATATTGCTTAGGCCTTAAAATGGTAGAAATCAGCCCAATTCCCTCAAAATCCGTCTGGGAAGGCTCAGAACAGGTTGCAGTGGAATGAACTCCTGGGTTCTATTTAACTCATTCTCATCCTCGTTCTCTGGGGTGGTAAATTGAGGGGAATTCAGCAGAGAGGCAAAAGTCACCAAGGGGATCCCAAGTGGCACCTGGGAACCCCTCAAGCAGCCCAGAAAAGTCACAAAAAGGTCTTTTTACTCCATTTTACCTGTTTTAAATAGTCTACTTGGTACCTCCTTGTCTGGAGGCTGGTGGGTGGGTGATTCACAGATCAGAGAACACCTTCATCTCTTGGCAGACATTTGCAAGAAACCTTTCCTTCACCCCAAGAGGCATCAAAAATTCAAAAAAAAAAGAAAAAAAAAAAGAAAAAAGAAAAAAAAAGCCAAAATACATAAAAAGTTCAGAAATTCAAAAGGCAGGTAAAAAAAACCACACTTGAAAAAGAGGATCACTCCAGAATGTTTCCATTGGGCAGTTTCTTTGTTAAACATTTACAGAAATAAGATAAATTTTCAAAGCAACGTGGGCTTGAGCAAAATATTGTCTTCAGTTTGAAACTTTGTAGCTTGCTTCAAAAAAACAAAACAACCACACCAAAACACCCCCCCAAGAAAAAAAAAACCCAATCCCCCCAAAAACAACCAACAAAAAAAAAAAACCAAAATCACACACCAAAAACCCAACACCAAACAAACAAGCAAAAAAACACCAAAAAACCACACCCTACCCCCAACATTCAGAATTGGGAGTAGGAAGGAAGCACAGAACCCAAACTGCTCGCAGCGAAAAATCTCCACAAATCAGCCTTTTCCACAAAAAATACCTTCTGTCACAAAATGTCTTGACCTGCATTAAATTGAGTTAATTAATCTCGGTCAAAATCCAGCCTAATAGCAGTAAAATGCAAAATACACCCCAAATCAGACACAGTGAAGTGACAAATTCCCACAGAATCACATCCAATATATCTGCTCAGGTTAAATAGCTTTTTCAATTAGGTGTTTGCTTCGTTTTGTTACAAATATATGTTCCTGCCAGCCCGAGTCCCTCTTATTTTTGTGGCTGTGTATCCACACATATGCACACACACACAGGGACTGGGAAAGCTCTAAACAAATCTGGGTGTTTGCCTCCTGCCTTGCCCCAAAAAGCAAAGCAGACTGTTCAAGCAGCAGCCGCTGAAAGCAAGCATTCAATTCTCCTCAGAGGCTCGTTTTCCTCTAAATGGGCCTCTCAGACTCGGTGACAACCCTTAGCTGCCTGAGAGAAAAAACAACTGGAATAGAAAAAAAAAAAGAGAGAGAAAAAAAAAAAAAAAAAAAGAACCTATTTTCCAGTGCAAAGTAATCCCTGCTCCATTGCCATGGCACCAGACATCCGTCTCTTTCTTTCATTGACCAGACGAGGTCCCTCCTCAGCCTCCAGCTTCTTTTTTTTTTATAAAAAAAAAAAAAAAGGCATTTTTTTTGTTGTTCATGTGTGTGTGTGTGTGTGCCTGAATTTGTTTCCTTGGGAGGAAAAGGAGTCATTAAAGTATTAGTTTGGGTTGGTTGATTCTTCGGGGGTGGAAGAGGGTTGTGGGGCTTTGTGATCTCCGCCGTGATCTCGAAGCGGGGGCTCTGCGGTGAGACAATGTTGGGGTAAGAAAGGGAAGATGCAGCTCTCACCCCTTGGAAAGCCAAACAGCACAGTTTGCAGGTTGGGGGTTGAATCTCTATCCAAAAAAAACCCACTTGGATTTCTTCAAGGTATAGCAAAATAAAGGAGGATATAATGTAATCTCTCTTTTTCTTTTAACTCTGGAGCAGTTTATGTGGCACGATTCTGATGTGCCCTCTGAGCTGAGAACCTGCCTGCAGACTGCAGCAGGGTGTAAAAATAAACCAAGGCAAGCAAAAAACCAGGAACTGAGTCAGATTCCAATGAAAAATACAAGGGGAAAACTATAAAAATAAATATATACATATATATATACACACACACATTCAAAGACATACCAGTGCTGAAAAACAGACTGCAGAGGTCACCAAAACTACTTCAACTCTGCCCCTGTATTTTTGGATACCCTGCTGTCCTCCCCTCCTTCCCCAGCTAAGGAAAGTCAACATATATCCAGCTTTTTTTTGGGTACCAAAAAAAAAAAAGTGGTACAAAACTGCTGGGTGATGACTCAGCATCTGTTGCTTTCTTCCAATGGATTATTGTACTGGGTCAGTTGAAAGGACATCCCTGGTGGCATTCCTGGATCTGGGAAGTTGCAATTCCTCCTGGGGGGGTGAGGGGTGTTGCAGGTGCTTGGGAATGATTTTTTGGGGGATGATTCAGCAGGTTGTGGCAAGAAAACACGTGAGCAACACACGTGCAACGGGATGTGCCATGTGTGCTGACTTAAGGGAAAGAGAACCTGTGGGGAAAGAGGGTTTTTGTTGGGGGAAAACACAAAGGACAATTTCTCTGGCACACAAGGAAACATCTTTGGCTGCTCCTTATTAACGGATAATTCCGAATAACCGTCCCTCTGACAGGAGCCCTGACAAGACAGATGGCTCTGAACTACCTGATGCCACGGTTCACCTTTTGGTTTCACAGAAAAAAAAATCACTTTTTGCTGTGGCATGCCCAGGCCAGAGCAGGAGGAGGCAGGGCCAGGGAGCCAATGGATATGCAGGGCACACCCGGAGCGCGCCGCCCACGGCACCACCGCGCTGGATTGATTCCCCCTGGCTCCTGCAGCCTGATCAATTTTGCATTCAGTGCAGGCCCAGAGTGAATTTATTACTCCTTGGGAACTTTCTGGCAGCAAGGGAGATGGATCCATTAGGGCAGAGCCCAGGGTTCCAAGCAGGCAGCTCCTGCAGTTTTCTGACTCGCCCCTTTCCAAGGTAAAGGGGCAGCTGATTTAAGAGCAGCGGGTTCAGCACTGAGGGTCACACAAATGCTCCTGGCATTATGGCATTTCCCACGGGCCCTGCTGCACTGCACACGTTTCAATATTTAGACTGCAAACAGCAAGAGGAAGGGGAGAAGGAGAAGCACAGAGGTGACTTGAAACACACTCACATCATCTCACCACTCTGAGCCCCAACCATTTATCAACCTGTAGCCCACGGCCAGTTCCTCCCACCCAGGGCCAAGAGGACACTTTTGCTGGGCACAAGGGACCAAGTTACCTTGCAGTGTTCTGGATGCTTTGGCATTTACATCTCTCAGAAATCATCTCCCACTCCATTAAGGAAAATGTGTCTCCCCCAGTTGACACAACTGTGAAACCAACTTCTGTCTGGCACTTCCACATGTGACAGGAGCACACAGACAGAGCCAGAAGAAACCTTCTTCTGTCATAAGGCTCCATTTCAGGGTCAGGATTTTCTCCTGCCCTAGGAAGGTTTTGTATTCTAGAAGAATCCAGGCTCCAGGAAGATTCTCTGGCTGGTTTTATATGCAACAGTGGGTTCAACATCCACGTTCAATCATTTGTGCCATGTGCAACCAGGAATTACAGTAAATTGAGCCCAGGAGGGACAAAAGAAGAGAGAAAACTGTTCATCTCATTGCTCTCCCTGGAAAGGATGGGTAGCAGTGAGGGAATGCTGCTTCCTTAAGCTGGGAAGGGGGGGCATTATGTGATCTCTCTTCCCTTTTAGTTCTCTCCTTCCACCCAAACCCAGTTTGTAATTCAATACCTTCCCCAGAATATTTTCCTGCCTCCTTCAAAATGTCTGGGTAGAGGTTATGAACTCCAGTGTGATTAGTGCTGCAGAAAGGAAGGGAATACCATGGAGCAAGATGGCAGATGTTGGACAATTAGGCGGGAACATGTTTGTACCTCAATGACCTTTATGATTTGATGCAGTTTCTGAGAGATGAAGCTGAAATAGGGATATAAATTGGGATATGGATGTAAATGTGGCTGCTTACCCCTAATCTCTGCTTTGAGCCAAATAAAATCATGGTACCTATACCCAGAGAAATACTGCAATACTTCCAGCCCTGAGGTTCCAAACCTGATCTCCTACTTCCCCTCCTCACCCCACATTCCATGATGGATTTGCTCTTAACCACCAGGACCATCCATGGCAGACAGATCAGGCACCTGATGTGATTTTTGTTCTGCCTGTCATCTGCTCCTGCCTCACACAACCCCTCCTGAGGATGCTCTGGGATTGGCTCCAAACTGCCTCCTTCCCCCCAGGATTTCTATGGAGACAGACAAAAATTAAAGCACCACCAAACCACAAGGGCAGCATTTCACACCTTGACCTCTCACAGGTGCCAGACAAGGGAAAACCAGTCTCCTCCAGTGCCATTCCTGCAAGACACACTAAAAATAGTCAGGCCAAATATAGCTGAGCTGAGCTTCACCCACACCCCAGGCAGCTCCTACCCAGAGCACATCAACACCAGCAAAGATTCCCTCCAGGGTGAACCCAATCCATGGCAAAATCCCATTTTGCTCTATAATTCCAAAGGTCTTTCACCAGCATAATGAAAACGGTCAAATTTGCCCAAATCCCATTGTCTGTGCTACTCTACACTTCCCTCCATATCCAGTTCCACAGACAACCAGAAGAGGGGGATCACATACAGGGCTGACCAAAAGGTGAGTTTTGCCACCAGAAGCAGTTTTCCTTTAACAGGTCTCTTTATTAATTTAAATTTGCCCTTTCTCCACTCTAATTCCCACTGGTGACAGAAATAAAATATCCCCTCCTTTCCAAGAATCCCTGTGCCACGTGAACAAAGCTGCAGTCAGTGAGGTGAGGTGGTAACAGAGTAATTTATGGTGGGTTTAGTAGGAAAAGTGTGGGTTTAAGTTAAACCACACTAAATTAAAAAGAAAAAATATTTAGTTCCCGAGAAAAAGTAATAATGGTACAAAAAGGAACAATAATGGAAAATAATGGGCCTCTGAGCAGCTTTTATGGACCTGATTCAGGTTCCACACACCAAGTTGCAATGAAGTAGCACAGTGCTGACAAACAGCCTGGCTGCAGTGAGCTGGGGCACAGATCAGACTGAGGCATCTTTTTCTTCCCTTTTGAGAGAGAAAATGCAGTTCAGCACACAGAGAGACCGAGCAGAACGTTTATCAGCCCTGCCTGAAGTGGGAGAGAACCCAAGCCCTGGACTTCATGTACCCCACGAGAAGAGAAAGCCTAAAATTGAACCACTGGAGCTAAAATCTTGGAGTTCAAGGGGAAACCTTGAACTCTAAAGTCATTAGGAGAGCATTAAGAATTTATCAGCTTTTCCTGCCCCAGGCTGCAGTCTCACAAGCCTTTAGGCAGTGGGCTGGCTGAGATGAGTCTCACTCCCTCTCTGCTGCCCATCACCTGCCCCTATCCCCATTTTCCTCCCTCAGACATTCCAGAACACCATGCAGTTGCCAGATCCCTGCGTTTCCAGCATCCCAAAATGCTCACTGGAGCAGTGAATCCACAAGGTACCTCAGTGCCCTAAAGACCCCCAAAGCACTGCAGAGAGCTCTGCTTTACAGGCATTTATCTTTTGGGGTCCTGAAGAGCAGGAATGGTGAATTTAGCAGATTCTGGCACAAGAGAGGAGTGGATGAGGCACCCAGATCCTGTAGGCTGCCACACAAATCCCTGTCACAATCCATAACTTTTTTCCCCATCCCTTCTAGCAGGTCCATGCAATGAAAAATTAAACAAAACAAACCCAAACCATCTCTTTCTATATTGTGGGCCAGGTTTAAATCAAAACCAAGGAGGGACGGATGCTGATTTAGTCAAGGTGGGGCCCAGGTGCTTCCCAAGAAACCCAACCAAAAAAATTAAACCTATTTTCCCTGGCTTACTTTCACAGAAGAAAGAAACCAGCTTCAGAAATAATCCAGTCAGACCCCTGGGGATAAAAAAAAAAAAAAAAAAGAAAAAAAAAGAAAGGAAAAGAAAAGCAAACCAGGCTCCTTCTGGTGTTCAGAGTCTGGGGGAAGGAGGGGGAGAGTCTGGCTGGGAAGGGCCGGGACCCGGGAGCCCAGGCTGGACCTCAGGCTGGACGGGGCACACCCGGGACAATGGGATGAGCAATCTTTGTCGGGAACAAAAGACATCTGCTGAGTAAAACAGGAATTGACTGGGAACAAGGACAAAGCCAGACAGTATCACATGACGGGCCAGTCTGCTCCAGCAAGATGCCAGGGTCAACGGCAACTAATGCACCCGGGAAGTCAAGAGGAATCAATAATGCTAAATAACTCGAGATGGAGCAAATCAGTGCAAATGCAGTTAAAACGGGCTCAATCTGATTGAAGCCCATCATGTGACACGTCGGCACCGGCAGGCTGAGGTTCCCACAGCTGCGGGGAGACGTCTTTTCAAGGCAGGTTTGAATATGGATGTTTGTTATCCTGGCGGGTTTTTTTTTTTAGAGACCCGGGATGGGAGAAGAGCAAGGAGGCCCTGGGTTTTTAGAAACACACAGGGTGCCCACGCAAAGAGGCTGTTTAATAACAAGCCCCACTTCCAAACCACCCCCTCGTTGGAGTGGATTCCTAAATGCTCCCAAATGCTGCCTGTGCACTTATTTAGATGTGTGTTCTCACACAGGCAAACGATCCATCCCCACCCAAATCACACACCAACAGCCAGGCACGGTACAGACGTTGCAAGCTGTGCCTCCAGGAAGGTTTGAGCCTAAAATTTGAGCCTAAAATTTGAGCCTAAGATTTGGAAGGGTCCTCATTCAAGTCCCTAAAATGCCACCAGGCTCTGCTTAACCTTGGTGAGGTCGCGCCTCAGTGTCCCCTTTGTAAGGCAGGACAGCACCTCTGCATCCCACCCTTGGGATGCTTTTCCATGAGTAAAATAGGACAGACCCTGATATTCCAGTAATATAGGCCAGGCAGGAGCCTGCATTTACGTGAGAAGAATTATGATATGGTTTAACCTAATTATTAACACATCACTTACTGGGAGTTACCTACAGCTCGAGAAAGCACCAAACTCCTGTTAACTGATACCTCAGGTCCTTCTCTCCCTCCACATCAGCCTTGGCATGGAGATGATTTTACAGCATCAAAATGGCTCAGTTATTTCAACTTCTCATTCCAAATTCTCAGGTGATGCCCTAACTACCATCTCCAAACACTAAAAAGAAATGTCCCCTCCTTGCTTCAGGTTCCAAGCCAGATTGTGCCCCTCAGCGCCTCCCTTTGTTACCTGTGTGACCACCTGTAATTCAGCACAGAGATTCCATCTTGGAATATCAAAAAAAAGAAAAATCCAAATTGGTTTTCCCTTAATAAATCTCACAAAGCTGTGGAAAGATTATGTGCCCCTGGAAAATGTTCTAAAAATCCTAAAATTTATTATATTTCATACTATCTTTGTTGGTTTCTTTTTTGAACTATTCCTTCTAAACCCACTGCTCCAGCTGAGAAAGTTTACAAAAAATACATTTAAAAGTTTCATTTTCTACTTTTTGACAACCTCATCTTTTATTCCTAAAGATTCCTATGTGCATCTTTCTGTACACTTTGAACAGTTCTGTCCACCTTGACAGTTCTTGGAACTATAATGTGAATTTTATTGTTAGATGGCACAGCACTGTAGGGGAAACCTACAGTTAAAATACACCAATGAATTGCAACCAATTCAGCCCAAGAAATACAGGCAAGGGAGGAAATGCAGAGGGAGGCACTACTCAGCAATCCACATCTGAGGAATTAACTGAATAGCAGCAATCTGAATCAAAGAGGAACAGAACAGCACCACAGCACACATTACCACTTTCCCTGGCATCTCTCTCTCAATCATCTAAATGGTTCATTTAACCTGTTCCTAAGTGCCTCTGTGGAAAAAATAAATGCAAATTTTTTCCTGCAAGTAAAAAATGACTCATCACTTAAGCAGGAGGATCTTAACCCAAGTCAGCAAATAAGTTAAAAGTGAAATTAGGAACATAGATAAGCCACAAAGCCATGAGTCTACATCAAAGAGTGGCACAGAAAGCACAGCTTAAATATGTTAATGAGTGCCAGAAAGTCATGTCTTGGCCTGAAAGATTATACACTTCAACACCAAAGCCTGCTACCATCACAAAAAACACCCAGATTTCTGCAATCTGCAGCAAAACCCCTCCTGTGGGAGCCAGAGTGCGTGGGATGGAGCTCTGCTGTCAGGAGGAGAAGGAAAGGAGTGCTGGGATTCAAAGGAGTGTGGGGATTTCCCCCATTTGATTTCCTGTTTCCCCATCAGTTCCACTCACAGAATCCCAGAATGATTCTGGTTGGAAGGAACCTTAAAGATTATCCAGTTCCACCCCCTGCCCTGGGCAAGGACACCTTCCACTAGACCAGATTGCTCCAACATCCATCCTGGACACTTCCAGGGATGGGAAATATCACAAATGATGGCTGGTGTTGATCATTCATACACATTTCTGGCAGATGAAAGCTCCTCTACGCTCCAGACATAATAAAGCACAAAACACCACACAGAGGCTTTTACAGAGCAGGAAAAGAGAAGGAATTAGGAAATCTAACACCAAAGAGGCCCCAACACTCCTGTGAGCTCTGCAAAGCAGCTGGGTGAAGCATTTCAGGCTGAACAGGACTAAGCACAGGTATTATTGTTATTATTTATTATATAACATCCCATATTGCTGCGTTTTCAATTCACCCACAACCACCTCCTGGAGCACTTACACTGTCACTGTGTTCTTATGCTGCCCTAGTTTTCCAGCTTTCTCCTATCTAGGTAAATACAGAGGCCCCATCTCTGAGGCAGCTGAGTACCTATTATATCCTGCTGTTTCTCCCTCGCACTTATCCTATTATGCCATTACAGCTGGTGTAGGGTCGTGTGTTTTCTATTTTGTGACATAATATTGTGGGCCCAATTCCACCATCCCCAGCACACAGGAGTGCTGGTAAGGGCCCTTCATGTGGCAGGAGTCAGGGCTACAAATGGTGAGGCTGCTATCACTCTGCAGGATCCAGGATCTGTTCGTTCCCACAGACACTGTTGTGCCTCCCATTTATATATAAATTACCATTGTGTGTGTATATAAAGGCAGCACCGACCCAAAATAACAACCACAGCAAATAAAGCCACTTAATATGTGCAAATAGAGACAACTTGGAGCTATATCAGAGTGAATAACCCCTCTCTCTGCCTTTTAAGCAGAGGAAAAAATGACTTCAGGACTTGTTTTCCCAGCTCCTTCCACCTCCTGCAGCTGAAGGTACCTGAGCCCAAAATGGGCAGTGAGTGGGATATGGGTCTTTCCCTTCTCACAGACTCATTGTGGAGGGGATTTTTTTGTGGCTTTCTGTCCTTAAAAATCTCCACTGATATTTTTCTTGCTGGAACAAAGTCAAAGCACCTCTATGACAGTGGTCACTGGGTCCAGCAGCAGTTTATTTTGCCATTTTGAGTCACTGGCCATGAACCTACAAACACTGGGCACCTGAGGCTGATATAAATTTCAGTTTACTGCCAGCCCAGTCCACTGGGGATGGAGAAGAGCTGATGAGGAGGAGCTCCAAGCCAAATTAAAACAGGACAACAGGGCAGGAGGACTGAGCAGACACCCAGGATGTGGGACATGGAAACCTTTCACCTCTGCCCAAACAAAACACAGCACAGGGAATGAATACAACCTGCAAAATTATCACCCAGTCCCTGTGCCCCATTCCATAACTAGCCAGGGCTTATTATTTCTATTACTACACGTGTAGAAGATACCAAGCACAACAGGGTGGTAAGTTATTAAGCTCTCTATCAACAGAAAGTAAAAAACTTTGAAAGCCATGGGAATTAATTGCCTCAAATTAATGCCAACATCTGAGCCAAAGCAGGTGTTATTTTTAAGAAGAGAGTAGGTTCCTAAATCTCTTTCTAAATTGCTGCTCTCAGGAATTCACCTGTGGCCACAAAGCAGAGCCACAGCAGTGCCACCACATTTAGATCTCAGCTGCTTCAATCCCTTGTCAACAAGAGCAAAGGTCCTGGGTCGATGCTGAGACCATGGTCAAGGAATAATAAGTACATTTCTGTCCTATTCAAGAATATCAAGTGATT
Organism: Pachyramphus minor; assembly: GCA_013397135.1. Lineage (NCBI taxonomy): Eukaryota > Metazoa > Chordata > Aves > Passeriformes > Tyrannidae > Pachyramphus > Pachyramphus minor. The sequence continues at coordinate 155,157 of VYXB01008947.1, read as the reverse complement.
GCAAAATAGCTTAATTTTCAATTAGTTAGGGCCCTTTGTCATAATCTGCATTTTTTTAATAAGGACTATAATGAGAATATAAATTATATTCTAACCATTATGGCATGTCCATATCTGCTGTTATGCTTGTAGATGACTTCCTTATCAGAGCCAAAGGAGGAGATATGCAAGCTGATGAAAAGCAAATTCTGCTTTTGTGTTCCTTCTCCAACTTTTCAAACAGGCTGCACTAATCTGCCTCCAGTGCCACTGGAACAGGGAAACACATCAGCTGGGCTAATTCTTAATTCTAAAGAATATGGAAGATACTGAACCAAAGGGGACCTGAGGAGCATTAGAAGAAACTGTAAAAGGGGAAGGAAGGATATCTGTGGTACTCAAGGGCTTTTGCTGAAATCAGCCCCATCCCTGAGCTCAGAGGATTATCTGCACTGAGATCTCTCTGTAAACAAAATAAAATCATGAGAAAGTCCTTCATCATTTCATTTAAGTGTTAAGTGAATTAACCACCATCTGTCTGGACCAGATGAACTCAGGGGACAGGATGAGGTGTTCCTGAATCTCCTCCTGTGAAGTCTTGAACCAAAATGTGACTCAACTCTCTAGGAAAACCCAATAGGAAATGAAAGTTGTTGACCTGAGAGTGACTTTCCTGGCATAGCTGAACCAGGCTCACAGGATAACAGCAATGCAAAATGCAGGATCAGTTTACTGAGTAGAATTCCAGAGAATTTAGTGCATTTTAAAATAGTGGGGTTGCCCCGGGGAGCTCACTTTTGTCTGCTCTACCCTTTTGGGGCTGATTTGCAGCAGCTTCTTGTTTAGAGGGGTGAAAACCCAACTGTAAATAAGTCAATAAAGGATGATCCATGTGTTAGGAAGAGTTTGATCCAAAATCCATTGGAGCTCCCTGGAAGAATCCTACCAGTTTGTTGGAATCAGCTTCCACAAAGTGAAATTAGGAGTCTTAAGAGGGGAATATATTTTTAGTAAATATTGCTTGGATTTGACTGATGTAAAAGATGTCAAATCATGTTATTTTATTCTGAACAGTCCTGTTGGCAGCAGTGACCCCACAAACCACATGGTCAGCTCTGTTCAGCCACAATTCCAGCTATGCCATCCTGGGTGAGGATCCAGCACAATTCCAGTGGGGAATTTTTCCCACAAACTACTCAATTCTATTTAAATATCACAGCTTAAATTGTACCTGACAGAGGGCCTGACATAAATTTCCTAATCTTTGCTTCTGGTTTGCACTTGTTGCCTGTGTCTGACAGCCTTTTCCTAAAGCCAAAATCAGATCCAACAAACACACCAAGCTTTGGACCTCACTGAAAACAGATCCACAACTTACAGTAGTTTCATTATATTCCATAATATCATGTATTTCTTTGCAACCCCTCTAATATCCTTTTTTAGAGCCTGTAGTGGAACATTCCACTGAATTGAAATGATGTTACAATGAGAGACAAACCAGTGAGAGATAAGAATTGGGTTTGTTGCTTCTATTTCTCTTGTAATAAAACCAGTTAGCATCACAATTACTGCCCATCTTTATGGTGGGTTAGTTCATGAAGACATCTAAAGTCACCTCCTCTTAAAATCAGGCTGTAATGCCACAGAAATAAAATTGTATTAATAGTTCATAAGCTTTTTATCTGCAAGTGTGCAGCCCAGGGCTTTTTAGCTTGTCAGTTTGTCCCAGCTACCTTGGCCAGCTATGCCAGGACTGCACCCAGGACCTGCAAAGTTTAACCAACTGTTCTTTACACCCTGAGCTGAAGGTTCAAAGTCTAAGAGCCAAGACAGATCCAATTCCTCTGAGATTTGGGCACTCAAGTGGTGCATAAGAGAATTACAGAATCATTAAGGTTGGAAAAGCCCTCCCAGCCCATGGATCCCCCCTGTGCCCCATCCCCACCTTGTCCCCAGCCCAGAGCACTCAGTGCCACATCCAGGCCTTCCTTGGGCACCTCCAGGGCTGGGGACTCCAAACCTCCCTGGGCAGCCCCTGCAAATCCCTGACAGCCCTTTCCAGGGAGAAATTCCTCCTCACATCCAGCCTGACCCTCCCCTGGCACAGCCTGAGGCCGTTCCCTCTCCTCCTGTCCCTTGTTCCCTGGGAGCAGAGCCCCAGGGTCCCCCCTCCTGTCAGGGAGTTGCAGAGCCAGAAGGTCCCCCCTGAGCTTCCTTTTCTCCAGGCTGAGCCCCCCCAGCTCCCTCAGGATTTCTCCAGCTCCTTCCCCGGACACGCAGCACAGAGGGACAATCCCCTCAATGCTCAGCCCTGCTCCAGGAGCAGAGATCAGCTCAGCACCTCAAAAATAACATTTATGGCATAATTCACCTCAGCAGCATCAGCCAGGCTGGTCCTGCTCTGAGCATCCCAACCAACCCCTCTGCAGCTTGTTCCCCCCACATTCCAACCTCCCAGCCAGTGGAATATCCAGCTGTTGAGTTCAGGGGCCGGATCCAGTTCACGAGGCAGAAAATCTGGTCCCAGGGGAGGCTGGCTGAGCAACAGGCCAGACAAACTCGGGTTTCTGTGGGGCTGCTTAAGTGTGTGAGAGGGCAAGACACAGGTCAGCAGCACTTATTAAGCTGCCAGTAAAAGGGGACACACATCAGACACGTACCAGTGGGTTCCACAAACATGTTTAAACAACTGGACCCACATGGAGTTTTCTGTGGCTTCAACTGGATCACTCACATGAGCACAAACACGTGTATGCACAAGTGCTGGTAAAATTGTGGACTAACTGTGTAGGAAATAATTTGTATTTATTTACATATATAAATATGTATCCATTAAATATATCTATTTCTAGATAGAAATGTATCTATTCAATAGAAATAGATCTAGTTAATAGATATGTTTATATAATTATAATATGTAATAGAAATAGATCTATTCAATAGAAATAGATCTATTGAACAGATCTGTTTATATTATTCTAATATATAATATAGATACTTCTATTGAATAGATTTATTTATATAATTGCAACATCATATAAATAGATCTGTTCAATAGAAATAGATCTATTGAACAGATCTGTTTATATTATTCTAATATATAATATTAATAAGAACAGAGACATGTTTTTTCAAGTCCTGCAGAGCCAGCCCCCATCTGATCTGTACATTGAGGGAAAGCTCAGCCTGTGGTGTCTGTTCCAAATTTAAAGCAGCCCTGCTGCAATTAATCACAGCTTGGCTGATGAAGGACACGGCACTGAAACGACAACAAGAATTCTGGGAAACTCCCCCTGTCATCTTCAGCCACAACAAGTTTGGTTTAGACCTCAGAACAATGAAGGTTTGTCACTCAGCCCCTGGTCTGATCTACTCTTCTCAATGCTCCTGCTGAACCAGTGAGGAGCAGATGGTCCAAGAGATCATTTACAAATCATTTACCAAGGTTTAGATTTCTCCATCACCTTCTGGCTTCCAAACAGGGACCAGTGCCCTCAGCAACAAAATCCTGTCCTGCTGACTGAACCATCAGGTCAAGAATGGAACATTAGCTTAAAGAACACCCACCCAACACTCAAGGAAGAGGGGATGTGCTGCATGATGTGTTATCTTGCTGGATATATATTTAATTGCTGAACACTCACAACATAGAATCCCACACTGGTTTGGGTTGGAAGGGACCTTAAAACTCACCTCATTGCACCCCCCTGCCCTGGGTAGGGACACCTTCCACCAGAGCAACTTGCTCCAGGTAATCATCACCACCATTTGATTCCCACTGCCTGTAGCTGAATTTTAATGCCAACTGGGTGTTTTTCTGAGCTGCAGCTTGTACCTGAATCAATTCACTTTTTTTTTTTTATCACTTACCCATTATTTATACAGAATTCAAAATGCAGAACAAGAATAACTAAAATCACTTGACATGATGTCTTAAGCAGTTTATCAGCTTATTTCACAACAAAACAAGTAAGTCAAATAAATGAGGAAAAAAGAACCCTGCTTGCAGTGAAAATACCACACAGCTCATTTAGATCCCTGCCCACTGTCCAGCTCATCTATCTCCAGCCTTGACAAATATGCAGATATATTAGAAGAATAAATCATTTCATGAAGTCAATACTGCAGAAGGGAGATTTTAGGAGGGATTTGCATGTTGAGAAGGTGATGACTTGGCAGAAACTGGGAGGATTTTCTATGCACAGGCAGAAATATGAACCAGAGCTGGGAATCAAGGTAGTCACCACCAGCAGAACGGGGGTAGATATAAACAGGACCAAAGCCTGACCTGAATTCTGTAGGAAGAAAACCATGACTTGCAACTGTTTATTGCTCTCTCAGCACTTAAACCCAACCCAACACATTCCTCAGGTGCTTGGGGCCACCTCACCCCGTGCTCAGTGCTGCCTCAGCTGATTCTCCCCCTCTGCCCAGCATCTCATGGAGCCTCTTAATCTCATTCCTCCCCTCTTTTGCCGTGTAAGAACAAGATGAAGCTGGACAAGATAATGAGAACCTATGAAGGATGGGAAATACTAACAGTGCAGAGCTCCATTTTCCCCTTTGATAAAGCTCCTCACCTTGCCACCATCCCAGGATGGTTTGGGTTGCAAGGGATCTAAAAGATCATCCAGTTCCACCCCCTGCTACAGCCAGGGACACCTTCCACTAGCCCAGGTTGCTCCAACCTGGCCTTGGACACTTCCAGGGATGGGGCAACCTGTGCCAGGGCCTCCCCATCCTCACAGCCAAGAACTTCTGATATCTAATCTCAAACTCCCTAAATGACATCAGACATCAGTCCCTTCTCAAACCATGGGCAAAAAATCGCTGTAAAACCAAAGGAACAAGTGGCAGGTGAAAACACAGTGTGTGACACTTGTCCTTTTTAAACCTGTGACTACCACTCAGAGTGAGTTTTTCATCATAGTCAAAGTCAATGTAAAGGAACAAAACAATGCCCACAATTTTCAGAACACACACAATTCCACACTGACTGCTCTGGTTCAGAAAAGTGCATTCATGTAAATACATGTGGGAATTCCATGCACAACTGAGTAGATTTCAAGTATTTAAATAAAACTAAAGTTACATCACATACAGCTTTCCTACCCACCTCACAGGAAAGGGATATCCTGCAAAGCTGATGTTCTGAAATCTGAATTAAGGCACATTTCAGCATATGAGGCACTTGTGACACACAACACCAAAATACAGCAATTGCCCCAAGTTAGAAAGGAAACAACAACTACTAAAAAATCCCCTCCTCTTTCTTGCCAACATCCTCACATGAAAGTTTTCTGCTGTGCTCACAAAATGACTTTCAAAGTTCTAGTTTGCTTAAACTCTGTCACATTTGGAATAAGGAGGAGAGAAATCTGCCAGCAGGCAGAAGAACCAGCCCAAGCAGGACAGAGTCCCTGACAAGAACTTCCATCTCACAGCCTGCACCTGGAGCATCCAGGATGTTGACAAATTTCAGCATCCAATTGATGTTGAACCGTGTGGCATTTTCCATCAGATAAAGAAAATGTCCCCTCACACTCTCTGCATTCAGAATCATTTCAACAGGCATAGTTAACCACAAATTTGCACTGATTTGCTGAAATGCAACATCATCTCACCCATTAGTAGAATAATTGCCTGGCTGGTCTTTCACTCCACACTTCTCCCCCAGCTTCCCATGGCTAAATGAGTCTCTCCATGCAGGCTTTTCCCAGTGGAAGATAATGTGTTCTTTCATGGCTTATTTCAGACTCTTCCACTTTAAACCAACCTCTTTTTTTACCTGTCAAGCTGAAATTGCTTTGCTTCTCTCAAATAATACCTAATTCTATAAACAATGGTGTGGAAACCAGTGACAATCCCTGGGGGAGGTGCTGCCCATGGCATGCAGAGCCCACCTGGACACAAAATTCATTCCAATGGCCTGGTTCTGGTGGTTTGTAAAACCCAAAAGGCCTGTAAATGCAGAGGGTTACCTAAGCAGTGATTTCAGGTGAGATTGCTCTACCTCTGTGTGTCTCAGGTGGCAACAGGACATGGATTTGGAATTAGCAAAAGGTTTAATAATCCAGTGGTTCAGCTTTTGCTGACTGGGGTAGCTCTTCTTGCATCTTGGACCATACAAACGTTCCATGAAAGAAGACAGTGGGATATAGAAACTGCCCTCTGATTAATGAACCAAATTATCAATAAATTTTAATGAAACAAGACTCTACTGACACAATTTCCCTGTGTGAGAAGCAAACCCTTGAAGATCCAACCAGGGGAAACAATACTTGCCTGAACCTCGATGTGGGATGGAGCCTCTGGAGAAGAGGTAACATCTGAGATCCTCTTCTTGTGCCTTCCTGGAGACTTCTGCCCCTGAGTCCCACCTCCAGGAGAATCCAGGTGACCCTTTCTCTCTCTTGTTTAAGAGCAATTCTCACTGAAGTCATCAAGTTACTCCTGGGGGGGGGAAGAAAAAAAGAGATGCATTTATTCCTGTGTAGAGCAGGACTAAAAGGATTGTGCTTCACTGAAATCCCACAAGGAAAAGTTAAATAGGTGCCTGGGACTTGAGCTGACACTGCACACAGAGCATTCCATCCCCAGGTTGCAGAATGGATCTAGGGGGGAAAAAAGCCTTTTTATTTTCCCATATTAAAATCAACATGAACACAAGCAGGCTTGATTAATAAGGAGATAAAAATTCATTTAAAAAAATTAAAGACAGAGTGAAGTTTTCCCTTCTCTACCTGAAACAATTCTCTCAATCTCCAGGCTGTAACAGCCTCAATCACCTCTTCTTGCAGCAAAAATAAGGCTGTGGGGCCAAATGTTTCTGCCTTTGGGCTGAATAAATTTGTTTTTCTCCCAGTGTAGACCTGACATCTCAGCCACCACCACCATTCCCACTGACACTGTGGAATGTCCAGACAGGCAAAATTCCATCCCAGTCCTCTGGAGAGGATAATATTTCCCTCCCCAGACCTACCTAAAGAAAACACATCAAGTTATTCAAATATTTATTCCTAGATCCTGGAAGGTCAGACTGATAGCACTTCTAAAGGAGGAGTAATGAGTGAAAGCCAGGATTTACACCCCTGTGTTTGCAATCAGCACAAAGTCACTCAGTGGGCATCTCTCCTCAGGAGTGTAAAATGAGAGCTGTGCATGCATAAAGCACTGCCAGATAAGCCCACAGTCTCAAAAAAAGCAAAGAAATGAGCCAGGCCTGATTCTGATTCATCAGTATTCAGCAGTGGATTCAGTGGGACAGCCCAGAATTTACACTGGAATAAGGAAAAATCAGGATTAGGCACCATCTGTCTCAGAGAGCCAAGCGCTCAGAATTGCTCCACACATTCGAATCCTCTTCCCCCATTTCTTTAATCTCTTACACATTCCAGGTTTTCCATTCAGCTCCCAGTGACAAAAGATTTTTACAAAATGACAGTCCAGATTGAGAGAACAGAAATTACAACCCCTGACAAAGGAGATGCCAAACTTTTTATCAACGATAAGCGCTCCTTCCACGCAGACACCGGCCTGCAATGGTAAATATAAGGCAGATGTCGAATGGAAATGAAACATTGTGCTCCCAGGGTGGCCTGGGCTGCATTCAGAGCTTGATTTAAAACAAGGCCAGGAGTTCTTTCATCATTTCTTCAAAAAGTTTCAAACCTAAAGATATTCCAAACAGACGCACACTTGACCTAGAACGTGGCGGTGCAGGACAACACACGCGTGTAAAAAGCACTGGTAGGGAGAGTGAAAGGCAAAGCAAGTTGTCTTTGGGATGGAATGAGAGAATTTAATCATCAAATCTCTTCTATTTCGGTGTTCTGACAGTTAACAGTGAATCCAGGTGAAATTTCTTGCCCCTTCCTTTCAAACTAAATTCGCAACAATCATTTGGGAGACTCGGACCACTCAATATTCTGAAATACAACCAAAACAAGAGCCCAACTGTCCAGCAGTTTAAGGAATATTTCTCTGCAAGCTTCTTAAACCATATTTACATCTGTGAAAGCACTCTGCCTGTTATTATTAGACAAGACAAAATAGCACTAGACATTTGCAATGACTTAGATATTCGAGCTCAAGAAGCACATATTTCAATGGTCTGTAGTGTTTTCTTTTAATAATTTGTGATCACATAATAGCTCAACCAAAATAACGTAATAATAGACCTGTAAAAAATAAATCCCCTGACTGCTGAATATACTGTACACTGAGGACTGAGTAAGTATAAATTGAAGGGTTGAAAAGATGCTCCTATTTACAGAAACAGTTAAAAGCATAAACCAAATTGCATTTGCTTCTCTTTCACTTTGTTAGATTTTTCTTAAGGCAAAAAAAAAAAATACTGGAAGTGAAATTAGTAGAGTATTTCCAACTTGAATACGTAAATATGTTTGGACTCTCCTTGGAAGCCATATTTTAGAAATCATTTTATTCTCTACACAATTTAATAGCAAAAGCAGTAAAACAACAACAAAAAAAAAACTTTTGAGGCCACGACTTTGTAACCTCCCTGAAGTTTGGAAGACGGGAAAAGCTGGCCTGGTGCACACAAGACAATCAAACACATGCTTAAATGTCACTTAAAAGTCCTGTCTACATTATTTTCCACACACACAACACACACACCCCCGTGAAAGGAAGAAATTGTGACAAGATTTTACTTTTAGATGACCTGACAAACCAACACGTTCTGGCACGAGCAGGACAGTCGTTCCCCCTTCCTTTCCCAGCACAAGATTCAAGCACCTGAAACACAAACCTCATCCTGCACTGAGATATTTTTCGAACAAAACCAACTCGCAAACAGCCTCCTCCGGCCTTTTTTAAAAAAAATCATTTGCAATTGCTTTCAAACATAAAATACAGATGAATGGATGGATGGATGGATGAATGGACAGCTAGAGAAATGCTTTCAGTCATGCTTCCTCCCCCCCACACACACCCTTAAAATTGAAAAGCATCAGTATCCAAATAGCAACAGGAAATTTTTACCTTGTGGCTAAATAGCTCACTGTTCACTTTGCAGCTGCCTCTATTTTTTGCTGGGCAAAACACCAATACAAAAGTCTTTCCTAAGAAAAACCCAAGCTTTTGACACATAAGGGCAGCGACAAACGCAAAAAAAAAAAAAAAAAACCTTACAAAGAATTTTTTTTTTTTTCTCCTTTTTCCCCCCGTCCCGCCGTTATAATTCCTAATTTTGTGGGATGTATTGCTGGGCTGTTTATCATAACAGTGTGCAATAAAAAGGACGACTAACTCTTGCAATTTTCTCCCTACTCCTCCCCTTGACAGGGGCCACTGATAGGGAAAGAGGCTCGGAAAAGCAGAGCAGTGAAAGGCTAAGAAACAATAGGCAACCATGGCTTTGACAATGCAGCCCTGAACCCTTTTTGCTCCCGCTGTGACACTTGCATTCAAGAGCAAGGGCGGCTGCCATCATAAGAATGGACAATGGCATGAGGAATACAAGGGAGAGGGGGGGGATATATTAAAAAAAAAAAAAAAAAAAAAAAAAAAAAAAAAAANNNAAAAAAAAAAAAAGGAAATCAGATGAATTCAGAGCTAAGATGGCAGAGCTCTCACCTTTTCCGCTTTTTTTCGAGTAATCTGGATGGAGACGTCCCGCAGAGAAGAGATAAAAAGGGTGTGCTGAACTGTTGGATGGTTCTGAAGACTTCTGCATTTGCAAACGCATTTTAGAACTATTTGTAGGGGTATATATGCTGCATGCCATCTCTCTGTCTCTGTCTCTCTCTCTCCCTCTGTGTCTCTCTCTCTTCTGTTTTATGTCCTGCTATCTCCATCACACACCTCTAATAGTATGAAGACTTTCTGCCCATGTAAGTAAGTGAGAGTGTGTGTGTTTCCTTAATGTTTGAATCAAGACACACGTCTGCATGCATTTCTAATCTAAGGAGCCTATAGCAGTTACTACAACTATCAATTAGTCAGCAATAGCTTGAGATCCCCATGTGTCTGGGTGAACAAAGGTGAGAAACACATGCAAATAGTACTCCAGCACCTGGGTCACGTACAGTAACTTAGCCAGCACCAAATAATTGCATCTGTTTCTGCCTTTTCGATGCTTCTTGCTCGTTGTGATGTGAAGTTGCAGGTTATTAATGTGAAGAGTAACACAATTAGCCATGGCATTGTATATTCTCGTCCCAACGACACAATAAAAGGAAATTAAGCCAAACTAGAGGGAAATAAAGGGTGGCTTAAAGGCTTCAAAACGAAAAGATTCTCTGATCTTGTAGCTTCCATTTTTTTTGAGCAATTGTTCCTGAGTTAAAGATGCAAATGATGTAAGATGTATTTGGTCATTTCATATATATTAGATAAGAAGCTGATTATTCCAGAGGACACAGAGTGGATGCCTAATTTCCTGAAGTTAAGTCCATAAAGAGGGTAAGCTAAATTTGTTACTATTTTTATTAATTAAGCGACTGTTACTTCTAAGACCGTCTTAAAGGTGTTTTTCAGATGTTTTAGACTTAAGGTAAACAATTAAGAAGAAAGATACGGTACCTTTGACTCTCTCCTTCTTCTTAACCTCACAAAAATGAGCCTCACCTTTAAAATCTATCAGTCAAAATGGGCTAAAAAATAAAATAAATTTAAATAAAAAAAAAAAAGAGCCCTGAACAAAATCAAAATGAATAAAATGGAAAAGGCTCCGAAATCCAGCACCATCACCCTGACTCCAGCACAAGAAAAGGCTGAGATATCCAGAGAGCATTTCAGAGGTGACAACACAGGCTGTGGACAACGTTATTTACACAGATCTGATCAGAGCGACCACGGCTCCGAACTCTAATTTAATTTGCAGAAATTCTATACCCCGCGCTTCCCAGCGCAGGGAACTCCAAAAATTAGGAGTTTGTTGCTAAGATGAAGCTTTTTTTTTTTTTTTCCCCCTCATGTGCAATATGCTCAGAGTCCTGCAAGGCTGCACAACCCTCTCGTTAGCTCCCTTTCTACTTATATCAGCTTCCGTGGGAGGCTAATTAGTGACACCAAAGGAAAAATATTCCTCCTGATTTTGGGCTCGGAGAAACTGTCGGGTTTATTTAGCTTTAGACAGCGTGAAGCAAATTAAAAAAAAAAATTAATAATCAAATTTAAAATATAACTAATACCTCCTTAAAGAAACCCCTCCCCAGCTCCCTCACCTTTTTTAGGACCAGTCTAGTGGAAGGTTAAAGGAAAGCTGCAGTTTCACACCGGCTTTGCCCCCGAGAAGCCCTGAGTGTGAGCGTCCCAGAGCTGGGTGTACAGCCAAAAATAAAGCAAATAACGGGCTCCAAAAAGGGAGAAGGGGCGGGAGGGGGAAGGAGTTGGTTTGTGCTGACCCACCAGGCAGTTTTCATTTCCAAACTTAGCTGCTGGGAATTGCAGGCACAAGGAGGTTTCCAGAGCGAGGACCAGCACAGCGCGGAGAGCGGTGGCACCGGCGCCAGGGCAGGAAAAAAACCTCGCAAAAACTCCCCAAAATAATCTCGCCCTTCGCCGAACAATGAGACCTTAAAACTCCACGTTCGGGAGGGTATTACATGCAGATAGGCAGGGGGAGGGGGGAAGGGGGATGAGAACAACATTTCCCATCGATGCCGTTTGTTTCTGAGGCTCTGGAAAGGTTGGTTTTTTCCCCCCGTTTTAATGGGAATTACTCATCTCCTTTATCGGGCCGGTGTCGTCGCCTGCAAATGTGCAGCTCAGGTGGAAAAGGGGCATTGGTCGAGGGGTTTTCAGCCAGAGAGTAATCACTCCACGCTTATCTAGGGCTGAAAAGTAGTTAAATAATATTTAAAGTGCTCGTTCCTAGAGTTATCTGTCTGCTATAACGCACTTGGGCACCCAGAGCCGGGGTGGCTGAGGGAGGAAGGTGGTTAAAGCATATTTTTACCACTATTTAATGCCCTGTTCTTCTCACTCTTAGTCTGCACCAGCACTCTTTCAAACACTCCCAATTCAGATAAAATAAGTCAGCTTTCTTTAAAAAAAAAAAAAAAAGGAAAAAAAAGCCCCACACAGATGAATAGACACCACTAATCAGATGTAATGTAATCGAATACTCTTCTTCATCTAATCTGCCTGCTCTGTGTAATCTAGCTATTCTCCCAGCTCCAGCATTTGTAATAGGCATGACATTGATTCCCATCTCGTATAATGTTATTTCAGTATTTTATTCTTAAATGAGGCTACAAGTTGGGTGGCTACTTGGCATTCAAAACTCTTCATCAACTTTGCAAACGCCACGGCGTGGAAAAGCGAAGCAGGGCTGCGCCCCTCTGCTGCTCTTTAATAGTTGTATCTCCCATCACTGCAGGCAATACTCAGGGGTTTAAAAAATTTTAAAACTCACAAAAGAACAAGAATTTAACCACAGAACTGCCCAGGATCAACAGCAAGAAATAAAGCCTACAAAGCCATTTGACAGGATCTGCCTGCAGACAGCAGCTGGGAAAAGCTGAAACCCTGCACACAACACTGAGAGGGGTTGGTTTTTTTTTTTGTAGTGTTTTCTAAAATACAGAATGATTTCCTTAAATAAGCATTTTGGCAAAGTCCAGCCAGGCTTTCCCCAAAAGAAAAAGCAAACCTGGTCTAATTTTGCAGGACAAGCAGGATTCCCAGCTAATGGTTCTGTTAGGTAAATGACAGCAGTGGGGAGAACAAACAAACCCTCTCAGACAAACAAATATATTTGAATGTAATAAAAATGTTGACAACCGTTATGTGATTAAAGGAATTGTTTTATTCATTTAAGGCTCTACCATTGGAATAATTTAAAATTAAGTGGGAAACATCAGCCCCTTGGGTTTTGCAGAAGATATTTAATTTGTAGGAATAGTTGTGGGTTGGTTTATTTTTTTTTTTAAAATGTAGCTATTTTCAACATTGCAAGATAAAGCTCTCTCTCTTTTTTTTCTCTCTCCTTTTTTTTTTTCTAATTTTATTTTAAGAATAGACCCCATTTAGGATTTCACATTGTAAATCTCCCTATGTCTGAATGCTGTTACAAGGTTTGACAATGAAAGAATAATTCATGTCAGACAAAAAGAGCCCTTCAATCAGCTTCATGCAGCTTTTCTCCTGCAGGGCTATGCCAAAACGAATGTGGAATCCTGAACTGAACCATCCATCACATTTCCCGAGTCTTTCAATTAATGACACTGCAATCAGATCGATGGCGTGTAATAAGAAAAGAGCTTTGCATTTCTATACCTATTAATTCGCTGAGTAACTCCAGTGGTAAAACGTGACCAGAAAGGGAAAAGAAAAGAAAATTTCATCCTCCTCCCAGCGAGATTTTTGGGGACGTTTAAGCCTCGGTGTCACCCCAAGCCTTGAATGCTCAAAGCAGAAATCACACAGGGGTGGGGTTTTTTTTGTTTAAAGGAGGACAGTCTCCCTTCCACACAGGTATTTGCTGCTGTTAAGCACTGAGTAGACACTCTGGATTATAAAGAGGAGCCTATTTTTCTTCCAGGCTCAGCCTGGTGTGAGGCAGGGATGTCCTCTCTGGGATGTGAGCACGGTCCCTCCCAGGGCAGGACTCTGCAGCCTCCTCCTCTGGTCTGGAGGCAGTAATTAGCCACCAGATTTCCCCTCACAACACACGCCAAGGATGGAGTTACCTCACACAGTGATTAACCTCCAACAAAACGAGGTGGGGGCAGAGAGCTGGGCAGGGGGTGAGGGCAGTCAGGACACACACCCCCAAAAAAAACCACCCTCTCCCAGCAGCCCTGGGATGAAATTAGAGTGACCTCACATCAGTGAGCTGGCATAAGATTTTTGGATCGATGACAAAAAATTATCGAGGCTTTGCAGGATGGAGCTGCCAAGCACATTTCAATTCCCTCACTGCGGGCACTGGGGGGATTGTTTGGAGAAGCTGAACACCACAGGAAAGGGAAAACTGCAGTTAGCCAGAACATGGCCACTGCTAAAAGGATTTCAGTTGGAATTGCCTTTCTTTTAAAAGGCAGGTTTTGTGCCTTAATGAAATACCTTCTCTTTGAGTGTTGAGCTCAAACTGACAGGCTTTGCCACCTGACAAGCAGCTCAGGAGGAAGGAGTGATCTGGAGGACCTTGCAGGACACAGGAGTGGGTCAGCAGTGATGAGGGACAAATTTTGCCTCCTGAAAGATCCCCTTGTGTTGCCTGGGACAGGAAACTGGAGGAGAAGTTCCCCCACCAGCATTAACCCTTCCTCTGGGGCAGATGAAGCCTCTGATCTCCAGCACTGACATTATTTCAGCAGCTTTGGCTCTACCTCAAAGGGAAGGAATTGCAGCTGTGATAGGAGATGGACCTGGGTCAAAACCTACAAGAAGACCTTCTTTTGGGAGCAATAGACTTCCAGGGAGGTTGTGTATTTTGGAAAGGGGAAAAAAAGCCTTTATGAGAGAAAACAAGGAATGGAACAACAGGAAACAAGGGAGGTTTTTTAAGGTTCACTTCACCAAATATCAAGGAACGCCCTTAAAGGATCATTTCTGGCTTTGCCTCTTAATATCTTTTAATGCTCAGATTTTAGCAATTTCAAATTTCAGCAGCACCCTTAAATAATAATAATAAAAAAGGCATGTTATTGCTGCAGCTGAATGTGCCCATCCATGGCACACGTGGGGCCAGACACAGGCTGCAAGCTCCAGCACCCAGGATGGGAACTGAGAACACCAGGGCAACAGCAAAATGGGACGATGCCCATGAGCTGACTTGCAAAATAATTGCAACTAAAGCACAGGGAGAGGTGCCCGGACAAAGGACAATAAATAAATAAATCATGTCCAGGCAAAGACAATTCACTTACAATAAAACACGGGAGTTGAACTAAAGAAGTGGGAGAAAAGGAATCCAGGAGGAGAAGTGGTAAGACTGAAAAAGGGACTTTGAATAGGCAGCTGAATGCAAAATATTTGTCCTGCACATCACTGCATCTTGTCCTTTCTGCGTAGAGGACATGAAGGCACACAATTGTAGGTGTGGCAGGAAGAGCAGGTTTTGGAGCACAGGGGCAGCACAAACACACACCTCAGTGACCACCAAGTCCCAGCCAGCCCTCAGCCCCTCTCTGCACTTACAGATCCAGCCCCAACAACCCCAGCTTTATGCATTTAATGACCACGATTCAGCAAATCCCTTCAGTCCCTGAGCCCAGGAGCTGGGGCAGGTGGTATTGCTGACATAAAACAAGGTTCCCCCAGCGTGACTGGAGGTTTGCAGCCCCGAACAGTGCCCTGCTCTGTCCAGTTGCAAGGCACAGTGTGTGTTCCACGGCTTAATAACCTACAAATGTCTTGTCTGGGAGCAGGTCAGGCAGAGGGGAGAAAGGGGTGCTGCCTCCAGCCATTATTTCAGCACTGGCTGCCTTCCAGGAGCTCACAGAGCTTCAGAAGGCACAGGCAGGCTTGCTTACATCTGCTCCCCTCTGCCTTGGCTGCAGACAGACTCACACACTGCTATTTTCTTTATTTTTTTTTTACATTTAAAATGGGTTTGGACAGGCTTTCAGCAGGGATTCTCGAGCTCCTTTTCCTCATCTCTCTCAGAGGAGCTTTGGGAGCGGCCACTGCAAGTGGATTTGATGGAGAGGAGGCTTCTCTAATTGTTTGCCTTGTCTGGTGGCCGGGCAACGGCAGCATCTGGGCTCGTGGAAATGCATCTGTCTGCAAAAGCTGTGGGGCCTCCCTCAGCCCCTGCCAGCAGACAGGACACAAAAAATAGCCACCTGGATTGCTCAAAGTCACGGCCAAAGCCAAGCTCTGGGAGTGCCACATTTCTGGGAATTCAGCTGCCAACGTCCTGGGTTCAATCCCAACGTTTTAAATAGCCATTATTCATTTCCCTGCTTTTTACTGTAACTAAAAAGACCCCTTCCCAATGCTCCTGGTGCTCTAGCACATGATTAATACTACAATTACAGCTCAGCATTAAAACAATCAATTCAACAAGGATGCTGCTACCCAGCTACCACCTATAACATCTCCCTTGTGTCTCCTTCTCTAGGAATCCCACCTCAGCTTCCTCCAAATCCAGATTGCTGCAATCACCTCCTTTCCATCAAAATAAGAGCAGGTATTTCAGTGCCTGCCTTTTACAAATCATTATCTGACAGCACAATATCAGTCAAAGGTAGAGAAGAAAATTAGAGGAAAACCTGAAGGTGAGATCATAGGATGGGATGGGTTGGAAGGGATCTTCAGTGTCATCAAGGTGCTAAAATATTCTGGGATTAAAAAGCTGGAAGAGGTTGGACATGGTGTAAGATCTGAAGAAAGGGGAGGGATTTCCAGAAGAGGCAGGGAAAATTGGGAAAAATTTATGTTTCCTAGGCACCCAAATGAGACAGAGGGTCCTGTAGAAAGGAATGACACAGGGTTGAGGAGCACTGGTTTAGGACTCACAGCCCAGGGTGTGAATTGATCCCAGCTCCCCATTCCTCAGGATGGCCCAGAATTAAAAAGAGCACTTCAATCTTGTCCTGGGCTCTCTCCACTGGCTGATCTCAGCCCCTGATAAAACAATAAACTCACATATACAAATATTGGCAGCCCTCAGCTTTGTTTTTCCCTGCAAGCCCGAGGGGTGCACAGCAGTGAAACTGCAGGCTCTTCTGAGCATGTCTAATCAGCTCTGCCTGCCAGAGTTTTGATCTCTGGTGGCCAGTTCTGCTCCCAATTTATACAAAAATGCAGCTTCTAGTATATGTGGTGTTCTGAGGACAAGCTCCAATCCTCAGGCCCATCTGAAACGGGGTAAGAACACACATGGAGGGAGGAGGCACAGAAAGGAGTTTATGAATTGGCCTCTCTTCATCTCAAAGCCACAGGGGATTGGTAGGATCAGCTCTGCAGTGGATTTATTTCCCCACTGCACCTCCTGGAGGTGTAACCTTGGAAGACTAAACCCCAGCAGGACTCCCAGCTCCACCAGGCAGTGAAATTTGGAGGCTGGGAAGCACCACCCTACACACCCATCCGTGCCACCCAGAGCCCATTGTCACCCAGACAGCAGCAATTAGCTCCTGGTCCCTCACCAGGGCTGGTTTTCCTTGGTCAGTAAATTAAAAAAAATAATTTAGTACTGCCAAGTTGTTTTTAAAGAACTTGCTTACTTGGTTTTTCCTTCAAGAGTTGTGTAAGTGCCTACAGATGCCGTAAAGATTTTCAGGAATAGTCCAGGGATGGACTCTACTTAAAATCAACCAACAAAAAACCCTCACAGGGCCTTTATCTGCATCTCCCAATGACTAAACTTCTAAAATATAGGTATTACATGTTTAGGGCTGACATATACTCCTAACTTTTGATGTAAAAATTCAGTTGTCACAACTATTCACAGTCTCCCTCCACGATGAATGGAAAGAGCAACAATTCCAGCAGACAACTCAATTCTTCCTACCACAGGATCTAAAACAGTTAAAACATTCAGTTTCTGGACATGGTTCCTTCTCTCCACAGGTTACAAAGGGATCCTGACTGACCAAATTCCTAATTTTTAGATATTTAAAACTAGACCTCTCCAAAGTGTCTGAGCCATTGGATGACTAACATTGGGATTTCCTGCATGGATGTAGCAGCCTAAAACTGATAAAACACCTGAATATCCTATGAAATATGAAAACCACCACATTTGAAAAGCCCCAGTAATTATTTTAACTGTCCCACGTGACTTTCTGATGTTCAGACTGATAAGTCTTGTGCATTCCTTTAATACCTCAGGAGTTGGAACTTGTGACAACAAGGTTATGGACAACGTTATTTGTGCTACTTAAGCAAATACCTTATTAATTCAAGTGCCTAACGATTTTCTTGTGTTTGTTACCTTGGTTCTCACCTTCTTGTTGTTCTCCTACCTCTGCTACACTTGTACACATACACACACACACATGTATTTTTAGTTTTGACAGATATGGAGATAACTCTTATGAAAACCAGCTTAATTTTGGATTCAGCTTTCTGCAGTGAAATACATCAGGCTGAGAGTGCCCTGGGAGTGTGATTCAAAGGCAGAATATCAGGATTATGCCCTGCTTTGGCTCACTGGAGGATGCACATGAGTTTAAACCCCCGTGTGTGAGAGCCCAAGAGGAGCAGATTTTTGGTTCCCTCTCCCCCCCCCCAAAGAATTCCGAGAGCAACCTTATTTGGTCTGAAGTGGTTTTATCAAAGCTTTGAATTTTGTAGAAATCTGGTAAAATTAATATCCTCTAAGCAGCTTTTGGCACTTAAAAACCACAGAATTGATGATTCTACAGATCAAAAAGAGTGAGTCTGGACCCTGAGTTTACCTTACACGGAGATCAGAGACCAACTGCACTGGACAAGTTTGATACACCTGCCCTGTCTGTGTCCTGGACACTTTCAGCTATTTATACAAACACTACTGGGTTATCAGATCATTTTCCAAGTTTTTTTAATCCAGTTTCTTTTAGGAATTCACCTTCAGAAAGTGTTTTGAGAAGTTGATGCTGTAAAAACAGCATTATCACCCTATAACTCATATTACCTACGAGCTTGCTCAGACCCCCAAAAAACGCCCTTTGTAAGGCAAGTTTAGCCTGGTACAAATAAGTGGGTTCAGCAGGGAGGTTTTAGCCCATTTTTCCAGTTGGAAATCTGGCCCAAAGAAGCCTGAAGAACTGGGAAAAAACCCATATACAAACCGTGATCAGAGCCTTAGGTTTCTAAACCGTATTGAGGTTGCAAAAACAAATTGACATCAACATATGGGGAAAGTCTGAAGTTGCAGCAAACATTCACAAATGTGAGAAACTTTGGCATGCAAGAGTCCCCATTAAATTCAAATATACAATGCACAAGATTAAAGTTATTCAGAGGCATTAGTGTTTGCAAGATCAGCCCCCTGAGATGTCTCTGTGTAGTAACAGTTACTTTAGGTTTAATCTGTTATTGCATTAATATCTATAAAGAGCATATATAAATACAAATCAGATGGCAGCTGCAGTCTCACTGAAGGAAAAGATTGAAGGGCTTGGAGGGGGAGAACTAAAATTTCCATGATGGCAATTTCCAGCCCCATGTATTTTGGGATTCTGATCCTGCCCAAAGTGCAGCTATTTTTTTTTTCCCATACACAATACACACATACAAATATATGAGAACAAAAAGAAGGCAAAGAAATTAATTAGAAGAAGAAGAAAAGGACAATACTAATGGGGGGGAAATGCTTCCAAATGGACAGATTGCCCTTGCACAGGAGCAAGTGATGGTCTGAAGTGTGGCAACCCCCCTCAGACTTCTGTGAAAAGCCTGATGTGCTCTACTTAACACTTAAGAAAATTCACCAGGGAGTGATGACCTCTAATTTATTTTGGCTACAGTGATGTTCATCTGTGCTTCTGTTCATCTTGCTCTGAAGATTTCAGGGTAGTTTTTAACCAGAGACTCACTCATTCTCTAGCTGCCTAGTAGTTAATCTGCTTGGATATTTCCCCAAATAACCATCTGCTCCACCTTGTATTTGTTTCACTCTGTGACTATCTTAGTTCTTGGTCTGTCCTGCTGGCTTATTCAGCACTCTTTAAATTTCTCCTCTGGCCTTATGTCTGGTTGCTTATGTTTTGGACAGACAATAGAGGTGATACAGGCCATTATTCATGAGAAGCTTCAAGTGTAACGTGAGAAACATCTCATCTCCTGACCCCTGTTAGCATAAGAATTGCTGATAAAATTCTGGACTGAAAGAGAAGAATCTTCTGGGAAAAATATAGGCAAAAGTTTCACTTGAGATGTGTTTTGTAAGAGTAATCCAGATTAATTCCCTGCCTAAGGACCAGATCTAACTCCTAGTGCAGTTACTGGGAATCCAGAGAGGTAGTGTGGGACAGACCTTAGATGCTTGTGAATTTTTAAAGATCCTTTACCACTCCTGCAGCCTGTGCTCTTCATTTTATGTTTTTTATCCAAGAATCAAGAAGGAATTTGCCCACTTGAGTGAATTAAGCCTCACAACACTACTGGAGAGGGTGTAAATATAATTGTGTTGATTCCACATCTGGGTCAGCTGAACTAAAAATTGAAGAGGTCTCCTTCAATCACGTGTCATCAAGTCACCAAGTTTTAACCAGTTTCAAGTGATTTTAACAGAGTTACATCTGAAAGAAGCTGGGGTGAAGCAGTGAGAAAATCACACATAGTGAAAAAGCAAAGTCAAAGGATCATGAGACACTAAACTCAGAGCACACCTGACCACAGGAACCAAATTTTGGCAGCAGCTGAGCACAGAGCTACAGTTCAGAAGCCAAGCAGGAGCTGCCCCACCCTGTTTCCTGAGGATGTTCCTATGGAAAACCCACAGACACACAGATTCATTTGTCCTCAAGCAATGAGTGCCACACCACAAAACACCTGCAGATATTCCAGGAGCCAAATCCTTTCTGACAATCATTGACTTTATCCAAACTCATTCCACTGTCAGATGCATCAGTGGCTCCAGAAATATTGTATCACATTTGCTGGAGAATCCAACGCTGTCTTGGTTCCGTGTGGAGAACAGAGCAACACAAAACACTGAAGTTTTTGCACCTCTAGCTCTGGTAACCCTAATCACTTACTTCTTCCTTTTCCCTCTTTCCTTGTATCAACCCCAAGCAGAGTATTGATGCTGTTTGTGCTTCCACTGGGTGTTATTTCACACCAAAATAACATCAGTGGGGTTTTGCTGAAGCTGAGAGCTAAGTCCACTGAACCCAAACTAAATCATTGCTATTTTAAAGGAAAAACATTAATTAAATGGCAAACAGCAAAGCAAACAGGCCATTAGTATTTCAGGATGGATTCAAGAAAAAAAAGATATACATGTAAATACTCAAACTATTCCAAACCAACGTCAAAACACACCAAGAAATGTTTATGGATGTTCCAGTTGCTAATGGCATGCGAGAGGCTTATCTTTCAACTATCACAGGTCAGTGAAAAGGAATATGTGAATTTCCAAATGTTCCTTGCTTGGCTGATCCATCAATATGATAACTAATACACACTTAAACTCCTCGGTGTACTGCCTGAAATTAAAACAACCAGCTAGCACAGAATGAGCTTAAATAACCATTATCAATGGATTTCAGATAAAAGTCAAGAAATAATTTCAGGAAGATCACCCAACACAATCAAATGAAATGGCTTTGGAAATGGGTCAGGGAAGTGCGAGCTGGCAACCAATTACATTTCCTATGCAGAGGCACTTCAGCAAAAAGTCTCCCCAAGATTAAAAACCTTGACAAAGTTGGTTCAAGCTACACTTCTCACTAATTGATGGGGAAAAACCATCAGTAAACCAACAACCTCCTACTTCCAACAGTGTGCAGGGCAGAGGGGATGTTTGCTCAGAGGGTGTTTGGGGACAGGCTGCACCTTCTCTCTCCTTGTTTTGGGAAATCAGGAGTGGCTACTCAGATTTATATGTTGATCATGGCAACATATGGTCTGGAATATCCTGTCCTGGCTGTGTCCCCTCTCTGCTCCCTGTGCACCCTCACTGAGGAGCAGGAAAAGCCTCTGTGCAGCAGTAAATAAAACATCCCTATGTGATCACACCTGTTTTCATCACAAACCCCAAATCCAGCCCCATGCTGGCTACTGGGAAGAAAAATCAACCAGCCAACATTTTGGTTTTAGTATCATTCAGAGGTTCCATCTGAAATTAGGGCACCTCAACACTACTGACACACTCCACAGCCCAGATCCTTCAGAAAAATGTCAAGCAGTCCTCAATTCACCACGAAAACCCCACGTCATTTAGGAGCCAAGAGTCTCACCCATTAGTCCCAGGGAGGGCATTTCAAAACCAGGCAAACATGGGGCAGGGGTAGCACTGAACTCACACACAAAGTTTGAGGGGGGAAATGCTTCTCCCTGTTAATCCTGTTTCAGTTCTGGTCCAGCTGCCTCTGGGGTTCTCCTCTCTGCTGGATGGGACCCTGCAGCTCTTTGATTTCCTTGCATATCTGCAGCTATGTCATTCCTGGCTGACCTTCCCAAAGCCCAGATGTTTTCCTCTCAGAGCTGCAGGAACTTGTCAACAAACCAGCCTGGACCTGGGTTGGTCTTGAGCCTGTCAGGGCCTTCAGCAAGTTTTTGGCAGCTCTGAGAGGTTGGGGAAACCAGGAGGAGAGGTGGGAGCTGTTTCCTCCATCATTTGAGCCTTTATTTTCCTTTCCCCCCACAAAATGCACCCAGAAAAATAACATCCCATAAACTTCTGGCTGTGGAGCCATTACTTGGATAACAGGACTGTTGCTCACAAGCATTTTACTGCAAACCATGGGGAAAATTGTCCTGTCTCCATTTCCAGCCCTTCTCTCCCCCTCCACACAGATTGTCTTCTGAATAGAGCACAAGTGACTATCATTAAATATGGAGTTTGTGGGTTGTGAAGCTTTGGATGCTTTAAAAAAATAAAATAAAAATCAGACCAAGTCAGCTCAGCCCAACTCAAACCAGAAGATCACAGGAGATGGTCCCAGCAGCCCAAGCCACACATCTGCACTATGACTTGAAACTCCATGTTTTATGTGGAGTTGTTCTGACCTACTTCAGGCTCTTCTCCCACGAAAAATTTGTCTCCTATGTGGGTGTTGCATTTGGGGGTTTATGGGGGCTATTGGGATGCACATCCCTGATAATTAGTACTCCCACAGCATGTGTCTCATCCTTCCTGATTCCCAGGGGATCACACCAGCTGCTGCTGAGGTATCACAGCAACCTGTTCTGCTTGCATTCCACAAAAATCCTCAGCTGGGATCGCTGGTACCGCACCCAGGATCATGCCCAGATCCTAGAAATGCCACCCCTAAAAGCCCAGAACACCCTAATTTCCTAAAAGCAAAAGTTAAATGCCCTCTGTTAATGTTAAAGCTCAGCCATTTAATCCCACCATCCATATCCCACTCAGGAGTGGGACACACCACTTTTAGGTGTTGGGTTCTTTGAAGGGGCTGGAGGAACATAAATGAGCCCTAAACACCTTGGATTTTCCCAAGAAGAGATGTTTCCACGAGCAAATGAAGAAAACAGGCTCCCAGGGCCCCTCATAAAGTCTGGCATGTGCTTCCAGTGAGAACATTTCAGAACAGCATTTCCTGGGGCACTTCTGAACATCATTGATTTACGCGCAAAGGATTTTGTCTGCAGCCCTGAGAAAGGACCGGGCAACAAAGGTGGAGGAACAATACACCAAGAAAAAAAACTTAGACCTTCTTTTTCCCCTCAAATTAATTAAAAGAAACCAGGCCTGGTTCCCTCTGTTTGACACCAGTAGGATGCCACTGAGTAGTCAGGAGTTGCTCCTGATTTAACTGCAGCGCCTCAGTCACACCCACCCAGCACATGAACCATTCTGAGCTGCCCTCACACAGGACTCCAGCAGAAGGCTCCCCACATCTGCAACGAACTCACATCAAATCTTACTAATCACCCATCTCTTTTCAATCCATTATGCTGACCATTAAGATAATCATGTGAATTTGTAAGTCTGAGATGGGGGAGCCGTGTGAGCCTCCATGGTTGGGTTTCTATGGAAACAATTCCCCTGGCATCCTCGGGCCACATTCCGTATTCCTGTGACTGTCTCGTTCACACAATCAAAAATCCCTGTTTTCCAGACACTCATTTTGGAAGGGTGGTGTTTTCCCTCTCATTTCTCTTCATGCATTGAGTTGGATATCACTGGGGTGATGTATCTGGCAGGTTACTGTGCTCCATTCCTGACCCAGAGGAATCAGGATGGGCAACACAGTCTCCACAGAGCTTCTGTCTTTTTGGTGCCACTGGCAAGGCTGAAAATTAGTCCTAATGATGTTTGAGAACTTTGGCCACTTTCATCCCTCAGTGAAGGTCACACATGAATTCCAAAGGAAACTGGGATCTGTAACAACTTCCATGCAGTAGCTGCCACCTTCCCACCTCCTTCCTCTGCTCCCTGGCAGCTTCCCCCACCCCATAAAAGCAATCCCTTCTGTGAAAGGTGGCAGCTTCTCTCCAAGTGCAGCCAAGACACTCCAGACTCCAGCCCTGGGATGGAATCACTCCCTCCCCAACTGGAACAAGGAGCAGGCAAGGGAGCCAGAAATTAATTTCCCCGTTAAAATTTGGCCATGATGCTTCAATTAACACTCCATCCTTAGGAAAAGTACCACATCCCAAGCAACAGGGCCTCCATCACTTCCCTTCTGAGACTGGTTCTCAGTACAATGGGCTTCACACTTCATTTCCCTCCGAGTCAGCCCACGTGTTTAATTGCTCAGTCTCACTGTAATTCAATCCCCGTGGACCACTGGGAACAATTCCTTCCTTGTGTCTGCAGAGCTGCCACCACCCTGATCAACTCAGCAAGGACAGAACTGAGGGTTTGGAAGGCTGAAAACACGAGCTGCTACACCTACTCTGAGTAGTTGGGGTATTTATAGACTGCTCCGCTGTGCAAGTGCCACATACACCCAGGAGTGGGTTACACCTGCAGCTCCTCACTGCTTCTCATGGCAACATCCCACATTTTCTGGGACTATATTAGACTTTTCTCTACTGGCTTAAAAACTGCCTGCATTTCTGCAACAGCACGTGAAGAACAAGGTAAAAGAAACGTCCTTGCAGTCCAACCTTTTGCCAATATTCAGCTGAAGGATTAAACAAAATTTTAAGCTTTGCCAGCTCTGCTTTGCCAGCATTTTGCTCCAGAACAGACAGAGGTGCTACAGAAGGAAGATGTCCAAACACTACCAGCATTTAACCTCTTTGTACTCCAAATAGATCAGGAATTACCTTGCAGGAGTTAAAACACCAGTTGCCTCCCTAAACTACCACTTCCACTCCTGCTGTGCCAGTTTTAAAGGAGCTCTGGGGCCGCATTTTTAGACAGGATAATTTGGCCCAGATCCCTTCGCTCCATTGTTTTCACTGGGACTGTTCTAAGTTACACCAGATGAGGATATTGCTCTGAAAAGATTTTGCTTTAAAACAAACACACAAACAAAAACAGGTTTAGACAAGAGCAGGGATTTTGAAGCTGCATTCCTGCCTCCAGAACCTTCCAATGACTTGCAGTAGCCTCTGCTCCACCAAGCCACAAATTTGTACTGCTTTAATCTTTCCATGTAAGTCAGTTCCTCTCCGCCCTTAATTGTTTTTGTTGCTCTTCTCTGAATTCCATCCAATTTACCACACAGTGCAGACTCCATTACATCCCAAAGGCCAGAAGTATGGTGTACAGAAGCTCATTTTCAAATTCTATGACCTCAATTCTTGGGAGGATTTCAGAGACCAGACACCAGGCTATAAATGAAGAATGTGAGCCCATATAGCTGGGTAATTTAAATGCATTTTCTGTGAATAAATCTACCCGGTACTTTCTTGATCTGTACAATCTTCTGCCATAGGGGCCTAACATAAAAATACTTCAAAGGCTCTAACAAATTCCCTCAAGATGTGATCTTCAGCATTTCAAAAGCTGAAAGACATAGACAAGGTTTAAAGTGATCATGATATATTTTCAAGGTAACGCTCCTCAGCAACTCCTGTTCACCCATTTCTTGAAACTGAAATTATATCACCTCTCTCTATATAGATCTTTTTAACTTATTGACTCGCTCATGAGCGAGGCGAAGATGAAGTGAATTTGACTTTTGGTTGGGGTTTGCCATAGCTCATTATCTTTAAATGAAGCACAGCAATGCTTCCTTCCTTCCAGTGCCCACTAGACAGTTCCAAGTGGAAATCCTCCAGCCACAGGCCCTCACCACTTCCCTGTTGCAGCACTAATGAAGTTTAGATTTGGATTCACATTTCAGCCCCTGTGTCGAGCTGAAACACGACCCTGAGCAGCCACACTTCACTGAAAGATTATTTTTATGTTACACCCCAGTCCCATCTCTGATATTAATTATACACTTCGAGCTTTCAGCCCAGAGACCTTTTAAAACTGGTGCTCTTGGCTGAAACAGAGATTCCTCGTGTCTCCCAAGCAGCTCCCTAACAAACTCCCCCAGACTGGGGCATATTTAATGAGAATGCAGATGATCAATCGCAGCCCTTCTTGCACGGTTAACTCAATCAACAAACTACTAATGACTCCAGCATGTCCCAGCTTTTTTGGCTAATGAGAACCGTATTGACCAGCTTTTTCCCGTTCTCCCAGGATCAAACGCCAATATGGAACGAGTTCTGGGACAACTGTAACATTACCCTGCCAGCAAAAGGCTGACCAGCCACGGGACAAAGCCTGAGTGTCATTAGGGAGGGAAGGAGCCCCTTTCCCAGCCCTTCCATAGGATGTGTCTGCCTGGGGAAACCAAACTCCTGAGGAGCACAGAGCTCCCACCTCGGTGCATGGCATCTCAGAAAAGCCTTTTGTACCCAGCACCACTCCTCCTCCTCCTCACTGCTTTCTGCTGCAGGGTAATTTGTAGCAGGTGAGAAGTAAAAACCTTCTGCTTCCTCTCTCTTTCACTTTTGTTGCTGCAATTCCCCCTCACCTCCATTTTTTATCTCTTCCCTCCTGCTCCAAACAGGAGTCAACTGACCCTAGGAAAGAATTTGAGGGTATATATGGATCACAGAGTCATAACACAGAGTCTTACCCCTCCTTATCACCAGTATGGACCATTTTCCATATGGAAACCCAACAGGTGACCACGCTCTGGTTTCTAAACCAGATTTTCCATCCTGTACCCTGGAGAAAATGCTCCAGTCCTACCAATTTCTCTCCATCAAGACAAGACCCTGGGTTTCATTTTTGTCTACACAACCATTTTGCTGGGGGCCCTGGAGTCACTTCCTTTCCCCAACCCTCCACTCCCCTCAATCCAACAGGGATAACACAGAATGTTTTGTCCTCTGGAAAGTAGAATTGCTACAGGAAAAACCAAACCAAGTATTATTTTGCTTTTGATCAGCTTCATGCTGCATCACCCGAGAGCCACAAACTCTGCCATCCTTGGCTGCGAGCAAACCAAAGCAAAAAGGGGAGAGAAGGAGTAATTAGGAATTGGGAATAACTGAAAAGCATCTGTTCTCCAAAGTTTCTTTTCAGACTAAGCTCATTTGCTGGTTTGCTTGAACAGAAGTCATGGAGAATGCACAACAGCCCATCACCAGGGACTCCTTCCTCTTTAAGAGGAGCTCCCACACACAGTTCCCTCCACTTTTAAAGGCTTAAATATTAAATATCATTCAGCCAAGTCATAGTGGGGGTCCATGCTTGACTTCATTCCTCTCTTAACAATGTCCTCAGGCCAGGGGCCAGGAATTCAGACACTTAATAACTTCCCTGGGCTGAGAACTCTTCACCTGGGGTGTGCTCTGCTCTTATCTGCAGCTGGCAATGTTCCTGTTCATGCCATGCTCTGCCCTGGCCACAGCACTCCTTGCTCCACTGACTTTTTCCTGTATTATCCTTCAGGTTCAAACTTCCCAGCCCCACCTGCAGGTCCACACCCCCCCTTTTTCTGGCACCTTCCTACTCCCTTCTGGCTTTCATTCTACAACACCAAAACCCTTCATCCCCTTCTCCTACCCCAGTTTCCATGTCTCCTGTACCACCCATGCCAAGGCTGATCCCCAGGTCTCCATGACTCTGCTGTGGTGACCTGTTCTGATAAAGGATCTTTTATTCAGCCTCACATTTTTAATGCCTAATTTCTAATGGTTTTCCACCCTCTTCTCACGCAGCTTCAGCATTCCAAGAGCAATTCCAGTGACTTGTGAGCACTGGCTGGAGCTCCACATCCACAAGCAGGTTTCCACTCTTCCCTTACAGCATTTTGAGAGGTCCTGCACAAACACTGATCACATTTATCTCCTCCAGACACTTAAAGTCACAAAGAAAAATTCAGAATGAGGTCCAAAACTGTGTGATTTGTGCCTGTTCTTGTCCACTGCAAGCAGATAAAATAACAGAACCATTATAGTTGGAAAAGACCCTCAAATCCAACCAGTAACCCAGAGAGGAGCCATTCCCTCCCAGTAAGGTTTAAGAGATGTCCAAGTCACTCTAAAGTTTATTCTCCCGGGCATCAAGAAGCCAGTTCTTGAAATATATGAGTGGCAACTCCTGTGTAAAGTAAATTAAAGTTATAGCAGAATTAACTTTGCCAATGCTCTTGGTTTTCCCTTGTAAATGGAACAGGGCTTTAGCACAGCCAGTTTTTGTGCTACTTCCTCAGATTGCTTTTAGGTTCATTAAGTTCCAGCTTCAGGAAGAAAATGGTAGCATTTGATTTATGGGTACAGGGGAAGGAGGATGAAGTCAGCAATAAATCCAGTTACAGCAGTGTTGCTCCAGCTCCCTGCAAGCCAATCCCAAGGAGCACCCAAATTCCAGTCCAGGATTAGCACCTAGAGCTGATGTTCTGCACAAGTCCTCCCCTCCCTCTGTGCCTCAGTTTTCCCTGATCACAATAAGATGATGCCAACTGTGAAGCTGAATCCTGTGGCATTCACCAGAAAATAGAAAACTGCTTCCTTAAAATGGGTTATTTGTGACTTCTGAAGCAAATATGAGAAAATGAATGAATTTTCTGCCTGGGTTTTGTCTCTTTTTATTGCCTTTGAAGAGCTGAGAGGAATGACTAGAAGGTTCTGTGGGCAAATCAATGAAAGTAACACCCAACAAATGACCTTTCCTCAGCGTCTCATAAGTACCTGTCAACTTCAGGAGTGCCACCACGATTGAATGGAGAGATTTAAAGCCAGACTATTCATTAGAGAGCAAACTATTATTCTAGAGGTTTAAATGAATTGGCCAGTGGCCAGCCTTCCTTACTGCTTAGGTACCACTAGGAAAATGGAAAGTGGCTGCTATTTGGCTTTCACAAAAGCACAGGTGTGTGTGTGTGGGGGGAAGTCCTTTAAGGGGAACAAGAACCAGGCTGTTCAACTGTATGACACCCTCAGAGGATGGCACAGAGGGTGAGCAGATACACAGGACAATCAGGGAAGCATGAAAACAAGCAGAAGTCTGTAAATACCAGGGATGGCCTCTGTTTTATGGCATCACTGACCATCAACCAGCTAAGCAGACTATAATGAACAGAATCAAAAAATAAAGGGGCTGGGAGAGTGACTCAATAACCCTCATTTTCTTTTCTACAGTAGATATTACTCACTTGCCACCTACAGTTCTGAATTAAAAGCTAAATGATCTTCTCTGATATATCTCACGTTTGCTAACACTTCAAAGTAGGACTTACAAACCTCACTTGAATTTTGCTTGTCCTGCTGAGGAACCCTAAGTTAGTTCTGGGCTGCTCTACTCTGCAAATACCCCACACTCTTACAATTTACCTTCTTCATTCTCTCCACAAAGACAACAATTAAAACTGTGCAACTCGGTTTTCTATCAGAAAGTATAATTTTCTTTTTGATTAAGGCTGGCTTTAAACACTTGCTAACAGCCCTTGGTGAAGTATTTCAAACACAAACTCAGTCTCTGTAGTTTCTGTTTCACTGCTGTTGGTGACAATGGTCAACTTGATCAGGTCACACAATGGTTTGTGTTGGAAGGAACCTCAGAGAAATACTGTGCAAAATCCTCAGGCACTTTTGGATGGCTCTGATTGAATTTCTATGCCTTCCAAAAAGCTTTTTTGGGTGAAATAATCTCCATTTTCAGATGGCAAGGTCTAAAAGATGAGGGAGGTGCTATTACTTCACCACTACATCCCTCTACAGACTTCAACCAGATACTCACCACCACCACAACACAAGTCTGCTAAAATACTCCCAAGAGGTTGTTGCAGCTACACAAGCAAGTGGTTCAAAACATAAATACAGAGAGTTGCCTACCTTGCCACACCCCACCTCCTTGCCAGGGGCACACCAAGTGCTGGAGGGCAGCTGGATGTTCCTCCCCTGCCCTTGCACTGCAGGATTTTGCACATCACAGATCAAACCATGGTCTGCTCCTCATGTCTGTGCCTCAAGTCCTGCCCTCCACACCTCAGGTGGCTGCTCTGCCCGTGTCTGGGTGGTGTTACCTCACCACAGGTGTTTTATCAGCTCAGCTGGGATAGGCCCTGATAGATTCCAACTCACCCTTTGTTTTTACCAGGAGGCTCCTGCCACGTTCTAACCCCTCTCATTTACTCATCACAGGCCGTTTGAAAGCTCCCTGTTCTCGGGGCACCTCGGAGGAAGCTCGTGGTTGCTCTGTGGCTTTCCAAAAAGGAAGGCTGCATTTCGGATGACACACAGTAAAACAGTCCGACCATGTGTAAAAATAAGATTATACAGCACAGCCCACGGTTCCAAGTAGCCCAGCTTTGCCACAGATAAGGCAGATGGAGGAGGCTTAGGATGCAAATTGAGCACTTTTTCTTCAAAAACTACCCAGCTGCTGAAGGTGCAAAAGGCAGAGTTTTAGGATAAGCTTTATGGTGCAATTTGTTTCCATCACACTCTGCTTATGATGATTTAGCTGAGTGGATCCAGAATCTGTTACAGTAAAACAGGTCAGAGTGGATATGGGAAAAGATATTTCCATTCTTCAAAGGCAGAAAAACAATTTTTCATCTTTTCTGACTGGATACAGTTAAAGAAGATTACAGCTGGTATGATTGCTTTTGGCAGCCTAGTGTTTGACCTATAATTCTGTAAAAATATAACTAACCCTTCAGATATTGACTGTCAGGAATTTTCCCCCATGTGCTTTTTGTTCTTCTCAGCCTACTTTATATGGAAAATTTACCATATTATAGATGTGCATATAAAGATTCCTTGGCCTATTTCATGAACAGACAGAACAGATTAAACTCAGTAGAACACAACCACAGCTCAAAACTACAGAATCACAGGACGCTTGGGGTTGGAAGGGACCTTAAAGATCTTCTAGTCCGACACATTGCTGCAGGCAGGGACACTTTTCCTTGGAGCAGGTTGCTCCAAGCCCTGTCCAAGCTGGCCTGACACACTTAGAGCTGCCTCCTTGCCTTGGCAGCTGAGGGGAGCAGTTGTGCAGCCAGCCCAGCCCAGTGCAGACGTGTTGACAAAGCCCAGAGGAAACAGCCGTCCTGCACAGACACTTCTTGCTCCCACCCCGACAAAGAGGGAGGGGAGAAAACCAGGCTCTGAAAGCTGTTTCCCAGCTCTGCTGCTCTGTGTGGCTGCAGCAGCCTTCAGAGGAGCAGCACTGCAAGCACAGAGAGGTAAATTAACTCTCTCGTGGCTGTGAGAGAAGGGAAGGGATATAAAGTCCAGCGTTAGCATCGCATTAGTTCAAGCTCGGAGTTTAAGTGCAGCATTAGCTGCTCCAGGTGCAGCCTGTGCCTTAGGGAGTCCCTAAAGGGAGGACAGAGGGGTTGCCTGGTGATTTTTGGAGGCAGGTTGCTGATGACAAAGATCCTGGCACACGATGGGGAAGGGAGGTTAACACAGCCAAGCCCAGAACAGGCCCCGCGCAACTCCTTCCTCGCTGCTTTAAGTTTAACTTTCTCTGTTTACTTTTTAATTTAATGTATTCTTTTGATCTCTCTTCCTCTCCTTTCTCTTGTCTCCCTGAGTTTGCTGACACAGGAGAAGCATGACAAGCTCAGACAGGCTAACCTACTTTTTTCTTTTTCTCTTGTACATGTTAACGCTCCCACTCTTCTACCCAGCATATGAAAGCTTATTGCAAGTATCATTATAATGATACTTCCAGTCCCCTGTGAAGTAATTCCCCCAACTGACAGGTGAAGAAACTGAGACACACAGAGCTCTTAAATTACTTGCCCCTCAAGCTTACAGAGGAATCCAGCAACACAAGTGGAAATGAAACCCACCAGGCTCCTGTTTTCCTTGGTCCCAATCTATAAAAAATTATTGTGCCTCCACCCAGCACAGGTCTGTCAAACACCTCCACTTCTAAACAGAGTAATAGCAAAATTTTAGGTGTCAATCACATAGGTTTAGAGCAGGTTGCTCTTTAAGGAACCAAGGAACTGTCATCACCATGTCCTGGGTGCCTTCAGTCTGTGCTGTCACCCGTGAGTTGGGTTCAAGGGGCCCAGGCTGCCTCTAAAGCTCAGGGTAAGTGTTCATGGCTACGTCTCACCTGCTCCCTGAAGCCCAAACCTGTACTCTGAGTGGAACTGAGCTTGTTAATACATTAAGCCACCAAGTCTGACCCAGATTTTTACATTCAGGCTGAGCTTCCAAATGCACTGACCTGAATTCTCTGCCTGTGCTCATGTTTAGGAGCTTCAGCTGGACTTGGACAGGTTGCCCCATCCCTGGAAGTGTCCAAGGCCAGATTGGACGTGGCTTGGAGCAACCTGGGCTAGTGGAAGGTGTCCCTGCCCATGTCAGGGGGTGGAATAAGATGATCTTCAATGTCCCTTCCAACCCAAACCATTCCATGATTCTGTAAGTCCAAAACCACACATGACCAAATTCCATCCCAAGGATATCCCACAGCCAAGCTGTTTTCCCTCTTTGTACAGAATAATTCAGTGCTAAGCCCTGAGCTCAACTTTACAGAGATCACATTTCCAGTCTCGACACCGACTAAAATTCAATATCAATATCTATCACTCCCCCAGGATACAGAATCATCTTCAGGATTAACAAACCCAAACTTTCAAAAGTACACCTTGAAAATTAGTCTAAAATTACTTGGATTCACACATTGACACCTCTGGGGTTAACGTTCTCCAAGATGTTCTCTGCAACAAATCATGCCTTTTTTATTTTATGAAAGCTGAAATTAGCACATTATCTTGGAGCTCAGCCTGAAAGGCAAAAAATCCAAATACTACAAGGAGTGAATGAGAAAATGAAAAGTGGACAAAGCACAGAATGTCTACACCAGAGCACTCAGAATAATCAACCCATGGTAATTTTTGAGGTAAGTTAGTTGAGCACTATTCAAATCCCCGTTTAGATGGTTCACTTCGCAATCAAAGTGGCTTGAATTAGGTTTCACTAAATTTAGTTTGGAAGCGAGTCAAATTTAAACAAAAATCACTTTCCACCATGAACAAGAGCGACCACAAAGGGGCTCAGTGCAGTTTAATGCATTTTATCCATTCATCACTAGTTTAATATGAATTAACTTCTGCCCATCCCAGTGTAGACAAGCCCATAGTTCTTTCCATCTCGATGTGCAATAATGCTCCCTTTCAGCTCAGTTCTTATGTCTCATTATCTCGAGCACAGCGACATCCACACCACTCTAGAAAGAAATCAATCCTCCCTTTGCTCTGAGCTACAAATGCATGTATTCCATAATCAGCCTAACAGAACAGACATATGGGATTGTACATCTGGGGAGCACATGAGAGGCCATCTCATATATTAAATTATTTTGCAACCATCTCTCTCGGACCCAGCTTTGGGTGTTTCTCTGTTTCCACGCTAGAAAACTTGAGAGACGTTTTTGGGTTATGAGATATTAAATAATAACCTCTCAGCTGCATTACTGGAGTGCTTTTCCCTCCTAAAAATCTCCTGGTACACCTTATGCATCTTATCTCCAGCATTTCCCTGACGTGCCAGAACTCTGTTCCTGCCATCAGCCCTGGGACTCATTTCTCCCACCACTGACACTTGGCTGCCTCTGGGGTTAAAAGTAAGCACACAAATACCTTTGTGGGACAGACAGCAAAGGATGAAAAAATCACAAGACTTCCAGGACAGCAACAGGACACAGAGCAAATGTGAACTGGGTTTGGACATGCTGGTGGCTCTGAGGGGTCTAAAACAAACCCAAGCCCAGCAGCTCCTCAGGAAGGCACCTGGGCTCCATTGAGGGCAATTTTAATTGTTCTGTTTTACCTTCAGGATTTCCAAACCCATCCAGTGGGTGCCATTCCACGTGGCAGGGAGAAAAGGCAAATTAAATGAAAGGCCATAATGATGTGAAGGTAAAACTGAGACTCACAAGGAGCCAAGGTGGCCAGAGCAGGAACATTCATGCTGTCCCACAACACCCTCTGCACTGAGAGCTGAAGAGCTCTGCCAAAACCTGGATTTCATGCACAAAATACACAGGGATACACACAAAAAAACCCCCAAAAAACAGGAATACACAAAAGGCACGAAGCTGCTCCCATCAATTTATACCTAAAGCACAAAAGCATTTTGGGAGTGGTGACACGAGAGTGGAAGAAACACCAAGATCTTCAAGTTTCCCTCTGAGTTATAAACTACCCAATATTTTCCCAGTTCAACTAAAAATTGGGGAAATGACATTTGATATGCTCCCAAAACAACCCCATGAGGTGGGTTCTAGCCAGAATTAGTGTTATCAGAGAGAGATAAATTGGATCCCAAGGTGTGGTGCTGTATCACCAGGGGACCTGGCACCAGGTGTCAGTCAAACATTGGCATTTCTCCCCCTCTCCTTCAGGAGATCCAAGAAATCATTTACAGAAGCACAGGGTCTTTTCTATGCTGGAACTGCCTTCCCTTCCTTCCCTCCCTCCTGTTTTAGGAGAGTGGCAATGCTCTGAAAAGACCGGATCTTGTTTGACTTTATTGCTATTGGGGGCAAAGTGAAAAGAGGGAGACCCATAAACACAAAGATGCCAAGATACAAGGAGACCACATGTTACCAGTGGACCATTTAATTTTTTATGGCACAGCATCTCTTTTTCCCCTTGAAAAAATCATAAACCTTATTTTTATTCTCATTTCTACTCTGAATTGACACCTTCTGTTCCACTTTTCCCCTCTACAGAAATGTCTCTGAGTGATTCCCTGCACAAAATCTTTGGGGGACAGAAAACAAACATTTGTGGCTGTGCAACCCACTCGGAACCCAAATCACACAGCAAGTAACAAGATTTAACTATAAACTCTGAATTCAGGGCAGACTAGCTGAAGTTTCACTAAACTCAGCCATCCCAGGCTAATTTAGTGCTTTCTGTGGCAGCAGCTCCCAGCAAATCACCTGGAAATCTCTCACCCTTCAGGTCCAGAGCTCTGTGCATCCCTCTGAAGCTTGACCTTCCCAGCCTCTCTGCCCTGACCCACAGCAGTAACCCCAGCCCAGGTACTCCTGGGTCAACAGTCCTGAAGAATGAGCCCTAAATTTCCAAGGAAAGCAGTGACTTTGCCTTTTGTGAACTCCTTAAAGCTGCCTCTGCTCTGCTGCAGAACTCAACCAGCCCCAACCCCAATAACATCACCCTCACCCCATTGCTGACCCAGGGTTCACTACTTTGTGCCTCCAGTTTGATCAAAACCCCAGGCTAGGTGGGAGGAGGGAGTCCATAAAACACCACACCAGCTATGCCAGTGCTCCCAGGCATCCCAAGGACACCATACCAGCCCAACAAAGTTTTCCAACAGTTCTCCTCAGCCCAGGCCACCCCGTTTCTCCAGGGGAACACGGAAGCAACGTGGTTTTTCCCCAGGGAAATCCTGGGGCAGGAGGGAAAGGTCATGAGAGCAAACCCCATGGAGTTCAGTGGAATAATGAGAGGGGCCAGGTGCTTAAACTCAGTGGAGTTCAAATTTCTGTGCTTACACATCACCTAAGTTTATATTTAAGCCTCTAAAAACTGAGCAGGAAACAATACGCGACACGACGAAAGATGAAATTAAACAAAAGAAAAATAATCCGTCACCCTCCCCACCTCTACAGCCCCCAAAAAATGAGTTCTCAGCACAAAACTGAAGCCTTTGTCCCTCCAACATTCCACAACACAAATTTTCAGTGCTCAGATCCAAGACACTTCTAGGCCACCAAGGTGAGACTTTGCAGCCGGGCTCACAAACTGGGACGTCATTGTAAAGGGTTTAGAAGCCCAGCAAATTTTAATATACATGGCAGGATGTGTGACCAAAAGGATTACCCAGAATGGCTCACCTGATTAGTTATACAAATGCCTGCCCTTTTTTTTTTTTTTTTCCCTCCCCCTTTTTTTTAATCCAAGACCGTGCAGAATGCCAAATGGGAGAACGGAGCAGGGGATGTACTGGAATGTCTGAAGGCTACAGGCTTGGGATTTATATTCCATGTTGAATTCATTGTTCTCTCTCCTACCCCTTCTGCCCTCTAAAATATGCTGCAGCCATGACAGAAATAAATTAGCCTGAGGTACAGGTCACACCTTCAAGGGCAGGAAGAATTCTGGGTAAAATCAATAGAGAAGATGGGAGTCTCTAACAGCTGAAGCAGAAAGAATGACGCATTGATGGCTTTACATATCCCCAGACAAAGGCACTTTGGAGAAACCCCAGTCCCTGCTGCCTTGGGAACACAAAGCTCATTTTTTCAACCACCTGAACCCCAAGAGGCGACTCAGAAAAGCCCCATTTCTATGGGGAATTTGCATTTTGATGCAGAAAATTCTGTTCCTTTGCATCCCTGCCCCGGGAAGCGGACCCAGATGCTGAACTCTGGCCCAGGTTGGAACTCTAAAAACTTTTTACAGAGAGCAGAACCTGCACTAAACTTCAGCTTGAATCTTGCAGCCTCTCAAGTGGTTGCCTCAAACCAAAAAAAAAAAATACCCTGAACTTCAGTGAACTCGGAAACAAGTCCAGGAGGCACCAACAGACATTAATGTATGAGTTGCTTTCATTACTTTCACTTGTGATTTTAAATGCAGTGGATAATATATTCAAAAATCACATCCATGGAGAACCTTAAACTCAGGTTTTAGCATTTATGAATCCCAGTTTCTCTGAAACGAGGAGGTATAAGATTTCTAAGGATATGGATATATGAAGATTCATGCAGGAGTCAAGTGGTTTTTACTAAATGTCCCTATGGTGAGTTAAGTATTAACTCTCAAAGTGAGGCACATAACCTGTTCAGACACTTCACAGATCCCACAGGGTTCCTACCTGTGTTTCCAGGTTCCTAAAAGCTTTAAAGCCTGATTTAAGCTCCCCCAATACTTCTAAAAATAGGAGTTAAACTTCTCAGTCCCGCAGGAGTTTTTGAAATTGCTACCCAGGAGGTTTCTCAATAGACAGAGCTAAAAAGCTTTTCTTCTCTTCTGTCCCTCCCAGACTTCTCCAGAGACAACTTTGGCCCAAATGCAGCAGGATCTAAATCCAAATGAACCCTGATTTTGTGCAAAGCCAGCAAGAAAATGTCAAATAAGTAACTTTGCCCTGACCTCCTTGTTTGTTTGTTTGTTTTAAAACCCACACAACATTCGTATCTGTATTGTGCTTTCATCATTAGACTCACACTTCCACCTATGGCAAAATAACTGTATTTGTACTTACATTTGTGGAGTCTGTGAGCAATATGGTAAATAGAATTGCTTCCCTTTCCACTGCTACCTGCAAAATAAATTAATTCACCATTAATACCAGTGCTGCACTACAGGGTTGTCTTTTCCTTACAGCCACTGTCCCACAATGATGCAGCCAAACCTGTACCAACTCTCTGCCTTTTGGGAAAAATTAGGGTAGAGCCAACACCTGGAGGAAAAGTGTTTTACCATGAACTTGTAAAGATGATTTTAGGCAGACCACAGGCTTCCAGCTCCTACACAGCTCATTCCCTTCAGCTGATTCCATGTGCCAGTCTTGGGGACAGGGAAAATGGGCAGAGAGACACATCCAGGATGTTTCCCAGGAGTGTTTTGAGACACATGATCCTGGTCAAACATTAGACAGAACAACCTGCAGTGACTTGCCCTGGTGTTCCTTGGCTCTTCCCAAGGACAAAAGCCCAGGGTGATAATGCACAGAGCTGCCTGTGATACCCTAAAATACAGCCTGAGGTACCATTATCAGTTTTTGCTTTACACTTCCATATGCCAGACATGAAAAAATCCAGTTGGGCATCCTGACATTAGTGCATTCACTGTCACCCAGTGCAGCTCTCTCCAAAATAAATCGTCCCCTGCTTGTTTTGCACCTCCCTGCCCAGTTTTGGAGGACATTCCAACAACCACAAGGGGACTTGATCTGCACAGATCACATTTAGCATCTGTAGGTCAAGAAAGACCCATCAGAGACACACCCATGTGGGGGCTGTACCAGCTGGCTCCCTTTTCCCAGGGACTTATCCAAGGTGTTTCAGATGGGTCTTGACATCCTGATATTCCAAACTCTCTGAGCAATCACCATCTTCAAAAAAAAAAAAAGGATGTGTAAGCACTGAAACAAGGAAGCTGCCTGGATGAACTCTTCCAAAAACCCACTGGGCACCTGCTCTGCACATCCCAAGGCAGGAACAGCCTCACAGCAAAGGTGGCTCCAGGTGATGGGATACAACCCATTCCTCACCTCCTGCTTCCTCCATTCCAGTTTCACCCCTGCCTATTGATTAGAGCTGGTTTCAGAACTCAAATCTCCATTTCAGAGAGCAAAATCACACATGGAGCTTAGGAGACACACATTTTAAATTTTTCCCCATTTAAATTGTTCCAAAAAACCAGGATTCATCAGACAAATGAAAGAGA
Organism: Pachyramphus minor; assembly: GCA_013397135.1. Classification (NCBI taxonomy): domain Eukaryota; kingdom Metazoa; phylum Chordata; class Aves; order Passeriformes; family Tyrannidae; genus Pachyramphus; species Pachyramphus minor. The sequence goes on along the minus strand of VYXB01008947.1, from coordinate 116,782 downwards.
GAAAACGAGGCTACACACATTTGCCATGGCTTGCTCCACTCTGGAGGTAAATGAAAGCTTAGAAAGACCTGGGCCTTTCCAGGAACTATGGAATTTCCCCTCTCTTGTTTTAAAAACACGGAAGGATTTAAATCCAACCAAGGAACAGGAGTAGACTTGCCTTGGGAATACCTGGGAAGGTGAAGGAAGATATCTATGTATAGATAACTATATAGATATGAGGATTATATAGAAATCTAAAAGGAAGAAAATAAAGATGGGCATGAGGCTAAATAGTTCATTGGCCAAAATCTGGGTGATATTTCTTTAATGGACACAACTATTGTACATCACAGGTAGGGTGGGTAAATTCTGGGCTCCATAGACTAAGAGCTGTTTTGCACTTCTAACTCCTGCCAGCCTGTAAATTGAGAAATCTCAACCCTAGGAGGGGAAATGAAACAATCTCAAAACATTTCCTGCCCCTGATTATTATTTTGCACGTGAAGTGGATTTACACAAAGCTGGATTCATCCAACATGGATACCTGAAAATGAACAATGGGGGAGGCCACGTTGTTTGTGCCTGGATAAGGACAATACTTTGCCTTTCCACTGCCACTGATCGAGGAGAAATCCCCTGAGGGGACCTGGGGAAGCTCCAAAAGTTAATGTTCAAAACTCAAATGAGGATGTGCAGCTTTCCAGCCTGGATTTATCACTTCTCTGTAAGTACAAGGCATTTTTTTCTTCTCTGAATAAGCAAAGTACCTCACAAAAGACCTTCCCCACATCCCAGCCAAGGAAATGGAGGCATGGGAGGCACAGAGGGGACAGACCCCTGTGGCCACACCATGTCCATCTGCAGCACCACAACCCCCACCAGGTTCCTAAATCAAAGAGGAGGGAAAACACAAAGGTATTTCCCAGCCTTCCCTCATCAAAAGCTTCCTTGGATCTCAGGGGATAAATGTAGGGAAAGATCAGAGAGCTCCAGCTTTGGGTATTTGCAGATTCCTTCTGCTTGGCCTGGCTGCTCCCTGTCCCTCCACGGACACAGGGCAGGTAATCCCAGTGGGATCCACCCAGAGATCCAACAAAACCCACTCCCTTCTCTGTCCTCCTTGGCACAGAAGAGAGGCTGAGGGGGTTTTCTGCAGAGTTTCCAGCAGCAGCAGCACTGGTGTAGTTTGCAGAGATATCCTGCACTCCCAACCCTCTGAGCATGAATCATGACTAACCTGCTACCCCTTTTATTCCTGCTGAGATCCTTTGTCAGCTTCCAGCTCACAACAACCCAATAATAAATATAAATACAAAGCTGTTACACATCAGGATTTTACATTTGGATGCATTGAAGTTACTTCTTCACTTATCTCCAGTTTCTAAAGTTCACAAAATGCAAATATCAGAGGCTGTATCTATTCCTCACATACACAAACTTCAATTCTAACTTCTGATAAACAATAGAACCATCCCAAAGTACAGCAGAGGACAAAATTTAACACCAGAAGCTGCCAAATGTTTCTGACCTGCTTCAAACAATCATTAACTACAGGCAGCTTCTAATTATTTGAGTCCATTTCGCTTCTTATTCACTGGGCATTTTGTTTCTTGACCATTTGGCCTGTGTTCAGAAAAATCTCCATTAAAGCAGCACAAAGTCTCAAAAAAAGGAATTATTTTCCTTCCCCACTTCAAAGTTGGGAATATTTTGAATCCTCGAGAGATAGGAGTTCTAAATATGCTTTTAAACCCCCAAAGTAGAGAGCACTTAAAAATTTAAAAGCTTAAAAATTTAGTCATCAAGTAAAATTTAGTTATCAAGTAAAATTGCTTTCTCTCACCTCTCTGCTAAGAGTTTTGCAATTCACTTTCCAGAAAGGACTGGAAATGTATTAAAAGGCAGAAAAAACCCCATCGATGCTGGGGCTGGAAACGATCACATGAACAAGCCACAAGATTTGCTTGATAACATACAGTTTATTATTCAAGAACGAGTCTCATTTTCAGCTCTAAGGGAGAGGGCGGGGAGAGAAGGGGGAACAGGCTTTTAAAACACACACTGGAAGCACAGGATTGCATTTATAGGAACCACTGAAAAAGGAGAAAGAAAAGAAAAAGAAGAGAAAAAAGTAAAGCAAATAAACCTCCACGCTCCCAGTTTTTAAGAGCTCAGCTCAGCTCCCAGCAATCTCAGACTGGTTTCACTTAAGCCAAGTTTTACCTTAGCACAGAAAACGAACAACCAGAAAGCTGCTAAACTTTGGGGGAAAAGTTCAGCCCTGCTGAGGATGGGAAGGGGGAGAGGAGAGCAGGGACAAAAGCTGTGGTTAAAAAGCCAAGAGCTGCTCGCAAAGTTCCTCTGCGCCTCTTACTGACCTAAGGAGTCTTCATTTCACAGGTACCAAAGTTTGTCTCCTTCTCCAGGGCAAGATTCCCACTTGCAGGCAGGCACGTTACTGGGAGCGCACCCGGCATCAAAAGAATATTGTTTCCAGTCTTCTGGGGAGGGAAGGAAAAATGCAGCCCAGCCAGGTACTGTTTCTTCGTGAAGAAAAGTAAATCCGGCATTCTGGAATGAGTTCAAACCTGGGGCTTGACAGGCAAAGGAGAAAAAGCTTTTTCACTGAGCATGCTTAGTCCTGCACTGCCTGCACACTTAATGAACATTACTTCCTTCCCAGTGGTTACTCCTAGTAGAAATCCACACCCCCTGCTCTTTCAGAAGTCAGGAATGCAGCTGAAACCAAAGTCCAGAAAACATGCCCGACACCCAGACAAGGCCCCACAGATCAATAAACTCAGGTTGTGACCCGCAGGTCAGTTTGTCAAACAGGACATCAGGGTGAGTTTTTTCTACACTTGGTGTAGTTTGCTTTATGCCTCAGCTAATGCTGCTCACTCCCCAGAGAAAATAAAACTGTGCTGGCTTTTAAAGAATGATTAAATGCTTCAATAACAGATGGGAATTCTCTTTTCAAATCTTGTCTTTCCAAACCCGCTTTAAAAGTGAGGAAAGAAGTTTTTTCCAGACTAAATTCGGTCGTTAAGATCCCTGAACAAAAGCCATTTGAATGTGTCGTGGGTAAGGAGTATCTGGTGACCAAAAAAAAAAAAAAAAAAGAAAAGAAAAAAGGAGGAAAAAAAAAAAAAAAAGCTCCTTTTATTTAGTTAAGGTCTAATCCTGTTCCGTTTGCAATCACATGGAGTTTTGTCATTACCTCCAATGGGAATAGCACGGGGTTTTAGATTACAAATGCTTTCAGGCAAGAGCTGTGTCTACTCCAGTGACCTGCACAGGCCAGACTGGTTTTGGCACTTCAATTTGCAATTTACACCATTGCTGTGCCCCAGCCTTCGAACCCCCCTCCTGCCCAAACTCACGGGAGCCGCCGAGGAAAAGCAATTCTGCAAAATTGCATGTGTTATTTTTAAAGCTTTTCATTACATTTCAAGCTTTCCAATTTTTCCTGGAGGTTACGCTGAGCTCTCACGTCTCAATTCTCCTCCACAATAGGACCAGAAATGGAGCCTTTTTGTAATGAAGTCTCTGCCCTGTCCCAGCCTTCAGAGAAACACCAAGTGTAGGAATCAGAGTGAAATAACAAAAGCCATAATATTTTCAGGGTGAGAAGCACTAACCACAATCCCAACTGGATGGGGCATTACCCTCTCAGATAATGAATATAGTTCTAAATTTTAAAATAGGTTAAAACTCTGTCATGACCTCAGAGTCTGAGTAACCCCAGACTTCCAGGGCTGCAGGTCCTGATTTGAACATGACAAAACCACAGAAGAAATTAAATTCTTGAATTCTAAATGGCCCAGACCTTCAGAATACAGACCCAATTTAGACTGCAAGTTTTGACAGTGCACAGTGGGAATATATTCACACTAATGTGTTTCAGAACCACTGTGGGTCCTTTGCTCCAGAGTGCAACCAAGTGATGTAATTTCTCTCAAAAATAGTTTCCTTGCCCACACATCTCTGGTCATCCTGATTCCATTCAAAATCATGAAAGGAAAATCCCAAAACTACATGAGAAAACCAAGCCCTGCTGTATTTGTAGTGTAGAGAGCTTGAAGAGGTTTTGGAAACCCCCAGAGAAAGTTTTGTGTGGATTTGGAGAAGCAGCCATGGCCAGCTAATCAAACCCAAATGTACCCACCAAAAGACTTTTCCACTTCATATCCCAAAGCTTTCCTTTGGTCAGGAAAGTCCCTAACAGGGGACTTTCCTAAGAGGCAGCTAAATTGGATTATTATCTTCTCTGGAGTATCTCTCAGACACTTGTCTTGGCTGTGCCAAGAACTATCAGGTGTTTATTGAGCCCAAGACATGGAAAGCAGATGAACAGTGCATAGAATTAACAACTAAGAGGAATTATCCTCAGGCTCTGAACTGATGGACCCAAGGTTTACACACTCATTCCCTTAGCAAAGAGTTGTGGTGATTTTAGACATCCTTGTGCCCCTCATTTATTCATAAAATCACAGAAAGGTTTGGGTTGGAAGGAACCTTAAAGATCACCTCTTTCCCTGCCATGGGCACCTTCCTCTAGCCCAGGTTGTTCCAAGTCCTGTCCAACCTGGCCTTGGACAATTCCGGGGATCCAGGGGCAGCCACAGCTTCTCTGGGCAACCTGTGCCAGGGCCTCCCCACCCTCTGACTAAAGAATTTCATCCTAACATCACCACTCACCACCATTTCTGCAGCCCAGGTGGATGAACAGGGCACTGCATCCTTTGAGCTGGAACCGTCACCAGGAACAGGATCCAGACCAATGGAAATGAAACACCTTGGGAGAGGGAGGCTGTGACTCCAGGATGGCAAAGAGACAGCGAGACATGACCCAAACCAAGGGTGGCAGCTCTTACAGCTCTCCTGGCCCTTACAGAACTGCTGCAGGGACCCAACCTGCAGCCACAAACCACCCACTGCCGGTGCCACCACAAATCCAGGCTGCTGGGTGCCCGTTTTCCTTGGGAATGCCCCAGCACAGGAGCCCTGGGAGCTGGAGGCACATTGCAACCGCTCTGCCTGGGAGTCCCAACTGCTGATTGCCTTCATGCCTAATTACCCAGCAGCTCTTGGCACAGTGATTGATTCAGCGTTGGCCGAGCGCTCAGACGGGCCCCGTGTCCAAGTGGAAAAGGCGCTGCCTCCAGGATTCTTCTGGAGAAGGGAAGGGAAAACCAGGCAGGGCATTCCAGGCCACAAAGCTCTTCTCTCCTGGCAGTCCTATGGAAGGTGTATGGACCAAAAGCTACAGGGCCTGCACCTCAAAATGGGCTCATATATATATAATATTCTATATGGGTTTATATATTTTATACATTTTATACATTTCATATATATGCCTGTTGCATATATAAACCAAAAATATAACATCTAAATGTATCAAAATTATATCCTCTGATATAAAATATAAAAATATATTATATACATCAGATTATATATTTATATATATAACATACATATATCTATACATGTAACAAAAATATGAATATATATAAATTATATAACATATATATAATCTCATATATTACATTATGTATTTATATATAAATACATGTATTTGTATATATAAAAAATTTAAAACTATATATANTATACATATGTTTATATATAACATATATACTTATATTTATATATAACATATATAACAAATATATTTTATAAATATTTTATAAATACTTTATATATATAAAAATATATGTCTGTTATGTAGTAAAATATATATTCTGATATATATATATTCATATTTTGTTCTGACACAGGATCACACGGATTTTTTTGTTTTTAATAATTTCATTTCCAGCTGGGATCAGCCCTACCTGTGACTGGATAACACACCAGGTAAATTTATTTTAAGTAGGAATGAGGTGCTAAAACACCCTTTAGGGTTTGCAATTAAGGCCTTTAAACAGTAAGAAGTGGGGCAGGACTGAAATGCCAGGGCGAAAAGAGCCCTGGCCCGTGCCCAGGAGCTGTTAGGTGAGACTGGAGCACAGAGAGAGGGAGCACAGTGTCATCCATGAGCCAGGCTGGGGAAAGCCTGGAGAAGGGACAATCCCACGGGGAACAGCACAAGCTCTGGCCGGAGAAACTGCTTGGGGTTTGGGCTGCTGGTCACATGTTCTGTTGGAGCAGCAGAGCTGGGCCCCAGGGCACAGGGTTCTGGCCTGGCATCAGTCCTGCCCAGGGTGAGGACAGAGCCCACCAACGCACGCTGGCCCAAGCCAAGAGGGAACTGTTGTTCCTCCAGGCGCTGCCACTTTTAATGGGAGCCAAATGCTGCCCCTCCCAGAGCTCCCAACTCCAGCTGGGACAGCTTTGCCTCTCTCTTTCCCCCCTAGGACGCATAAAACGCGTTTTTGCTCTCCTTCCTGACACCAGAAAAGCCTGGACTGCTTCCCGTTGTGCTGTGAGAGCTTGAAACTTGGCCATGCTATTTACAGCATCTTCTCTGCCCGGAGGGATTGGAGATGCATCCCGATTTTTCCACCATATGCAGGCAGTAGGCACTGCTGCCTGTGCCAGCACAGCTCCATGGTGAGCTCAGCTCTACCTGTCCAGGCTTCCCCCTGGCCCCTGGAAGCTCTACAGAGGGAAAGAAGTGGATTTCCCAAGGGATGCTGTCTGCTGGCTCCCATCTCCATTGTTCTCAGTGGTGCATCCATCCTTGAATTCTTAGTGGGAAAGGACAAATTAAAGAAAGGCTGTAAAGGGTGGGGTTGGGTTTCTGGTCCTCTGAACTCCAGTGTTTGCTTTTGGCTACAGAAAAGCTTTTCAAAAGGACTTAAGTGACTCAGAAGCCTCAAATCTATTGGTTTTCAGCAGGAGTTGGGCTCCTTGGCTCCTGCTGGAACTGCAGAAAGGCATGTTCTGCCTGTGAGCGTCTGGAGAAACATCCAGTCCTTTCTGCTCCCATTTAACAGCCCCAGGAGAGGCTCTGGGCTGCCTGGTGGGGTATATATATGACTTTTGGAGCCTTTTGTGACCTTGCCCTGCTGCCAGATGCCCACCCAGCTGCCCATTTCCTCCAGCAAAGCTTATTCCTGCCTTGCACCAAGAAAAAAAGGAACATAGGAGACTTTATTCCTACAGACAGGTGGAATAACTCAGCCAGATTTAGATCATGCTGTGTCCCCAAATGCCCCCAAGACAGGAGCCTCCAGGACATCATGTCACTGAACTGAGTAAAACTGCAGGACTGTGTACAAAAATTTACCAACTAACTATACATCTCTTCCAGTTTTAGGATCCACTGAAATAGAGAAGGAGTTAATGCATGTATTTTTGATGAAATACTAAATATGAGTAGCTGGCTTGTTTTCCAGGGTGCAGCAGGTAATCTAGACATGTTAAAAGTTAAACCACAAGAAATTTTAAGGTTGAAGATGGTGCAAGGACAGACCAGGCACTGTGAAACAGAGCAGTTTCCAAGTCTGGACTAATATCCCCCTGATCTTCCACACAGCTTTGGACAAGACACTTCACATCTCTGATTAAAAGTAATCAAAGATTGCTGTGATAAAGCTGAGACAGAAGACCACAAATAATGCAGGAAAGATGCAGATATAGCCTGAAAATTCCAGGGGACTCAAACTCAACTTTACATAATGGAACCATGGAATGTTTTGGGTGGGAAGGGACCTTAAAGATCATCCAGTCCCACCCCCTGCCATGGGCAGGGACACCTTCCACCAGCCCAGATTGCTCCAAGCCCCTTCCAACGTGACCTTGGACACTTCCAGGGATGGGGAAGCCACAGCTTCTCTGGGCAACCTGTGCCAGGGCCTCCCCACCCTCACAGGGAACAATTTCTTCCTAATATCCGACCTAAATTTCCCTTCTTTCAGTTTGAACCCATTCCCCTTGTCTGTCACTCCGTTTCCTGATGAAGAGTACCCCTGTCATACTTTTTGATTCCAAAACTTAAATTAACTATGAGTTTTTTCAGTGTCTTATTGCAGGATAATAAATGACAGCAGGCACCTCCTATGGTTTTATATTCCAGGCAAAATAAAACTGATTGAAGGAGGAGAAGAGTCAAACTGCACAAGCAACAGCACTGAGCTCAGGGAATTTAGTTTTTCCCCTCTCACAGGAGAGAGAGCTGTCTCAAGGCTAAATGTTTGTGTGCATAGGTACAGATGATAAACACTTGTGGAGAGATGCTGAAGTGCAATTCTTCTGAAGGAGCTGAGCTACATCATTTGTGCTGTGTTTCTGACCTGAAAACAGCTCAACCTCAACAAGACATGATACTTTAAAAGAGGAAAAAAAAAAGAAATAAAAGGGGGGGATCAAGATTTGTTAGTAATTTCTTATACAAGCCAAAGAGCAGACAAAACCCACCAGGAGCAAAAGGCAGGACTTTTTTCACATCACAGTGGCACAGGAACAAAGGTGGAGCCCAAAACTAACCAGAGCTCCTACAAAACCCAGACCATGTCAGGTGTTTGCTTTTCTGGTCACCTTGATCATACAACCTTAGCAAAGGTGGAAGAGTTTTTTGAAAGTCAACGGTTGCCTTTCTCTGATGGGCTCTTGCAACGTAAATTAAACACATAAATTAAACTTCCAGCATTCCCCAGATGCCCTGCCCTGCTCAGAATTAGAACCTCAGCCTCCCAGTTCCCGCATGGAAAGCTCCAGACTTAGCACTTCCCAGGGGGAAGCAGCAAAGTCCATAAACATCCCAGAGAAAAATGACAACTGTCTGTATGCAAACACCAGAGCCAAGACAGATTTAAAAAGGCAACAACATCCATCTCCTTAATCATCTCCCTCAGCTGAAAGTCAGCACAGGCTGCCTTAAATTTCAGCTCCAAGTGCTCTTCACAGGATACACATCATCACCATGAATCAAATGGATCCATTTCATTTTTTCCACTTAAGGCTGCTGGTGAGTTCAACTCTGGCACTCCAACAAAAGGAGTCTCCACTGCCAGCATGCGCAGGGCTCCGGGAGCACAGTGAGGTGAGAGCAGGGGAAACTCATTTCCAGAGCAAGTTTTGCAGCACTGAGAGGATTGCTGAGCTTCACCCCTGCATTTCATGTGGTGTTTCTGTGTGCAACATGGTGTTCAGCTCACAGCAGTCTGGGGCAGAGAGGGGAGGACAAAGGTGACGGTTTAATTTTCTCACTTCGTTTTGGGGATTTACGACGGCAGAACCATATCAGTGTTTGATTTCTGGAGGAGGTTTTGCTGAGGTTTCCACACCTCCAGGAATATAAAAGCTTCTCTCTGGGGGTGTCTTTGCTTTGCTAAGGGTTCCCCAGGCACTTTGCAAAGACTTGGAGCAAGGTGGAAAGTCAACAGCCTTCCCCCAAGGAGCTGCTGTGATTTACGGGGTCCCCAAGTAGCCATGAGCGTCCCCACGAGCCAGGTGATCCCAGATGGAATATTTTAAGTGTGATCACCTTGATTTGAACAACCTTGGTATAATGCAACTATTTTATTTGACAAGACTGAAAAAGATTGTAAAATCAAAGCATGGTTCTTCATCACCCCCTCTCAAAGAGCTCATGGGAAATGTCATTAAAATTGACACTTCGATTTTGGATTTATTGGCACTTCACTATCCAAATTTCTTTATCCAGAAATTCCCAAGCAGCTTTATCTTGCACCACTGATTTTTAACTTTCACCTGGAAACATCTACAGTTTGTTGGGGATTTTTTTTTCCCCCATCCCTTTCCAAACCACTGCCTGATAGCTGATTTATTCCAAGAACTCTCCTTTCTTCTTAATATCTTCCTTTTCCTTTCTTTGCCTGTTGGTAACTTGGCTTATCCTGTTGAAGTAGTTTGCAGGGTCACAGCGAGTGTCATGGGATGTTTGTCTTATATCCCATGAATTTCAAAGTACCTTGTCCTGCAAGTGCTGTTGTCTATTTATGTGGCTACATCAGCCCTTTAACTGTGCCCCACACCACTGCACATCATCCTTTTCCCTTTTCATCAGCCCTTTTAGTGATTTAGTAGTTTTTAAGGTGTCTGGGTGAATTCACACAGCTCCACATCACTCCAGACCTCAGAGGAACAACCTCAACCTGCCTACCAGGGAAGTGGAAGCTTTTCACTTGTTATGGAGGTAAATGCAATAAATACAAATATAAATACACCTCTCTCCATGAAGCTTTCATGCAAGCAGAGCTTTGTCTTGTGTTTACTTGCCAACCACTCTGAAAGGTATTCCTGCCATAAATACATAATTGTAAAAGAGTCAGCAGGACTAAAACTCTTGGTATTGAGTGCTACACCTAGTGGTAAATGTTTGCAGGATTTGTAGCTTTTTTTTGACATTTAAACAAACAATTACATACAAACAATGTGGAGAGAAAAGAGTCATAATACCCAGAGAGCAGGAGAGATGAAACCACTCCAGATGCTTACACAGGGGGCCTACTCTTCTATCAGCATGCAAGAAATTTATGCAATTAAATTATAATCAGTAATGAATATAAGCTATACATCAGGAGAAAAAGCCCAGCTGCTTAAGATGTAATTTTAATATAACAAAGCAGGAATAATAAATGGTGTTTTGCCATTCCTACTCCATGGCACAAGGAGATGCTGGATTACACTTGCTTATTATTACCTGTCTGCTGATCCACCAAAACACTGAAGGTACCTCAGAGCAAAGGTGTCAAAGAAAGAAAGAACAGGTTGCAAAGGGCACAGCATTGCACACCTGGGGGGGTTTAAAACAGATTTCTATTATGAACTTCAGCAGAAATTCATAACTCAAAGAGTAAATGTACATTTTAAATGCAGCGTCTTTGAAGGCAGATATTTATCACATATATATTTGAAAACACAGTGGGCTTGGTACAACAATATTCCTTTTTATTTTGCATTAAATAACCATGGGACAAAACCCTGCTTGGAACAGGGACTGGCACCTGCATTCCCCCTCACCGAGGGAGTGTCACAGCACTCGGCTCCAGAGTCACATTTCCTCCTCCTGGATTGGTGACCTTTAAAANAAAAAAAAAAAATAATTTCAGAAGTAGATTTTTACTCTCCTTCTTTATTAGCAACTTATCTTCCTTCTGCTTGGAACTTCCAGGGGACAATCACTGAAGAGCCTCCTTCCACCTGAATGCCCCTGTTTCACAGGACCACTGCCCTTAATGCAGCACACTAAGGGATGCAGAGCTCTCAGATCCAACACAAGTTTTGCTCTGAAGTTGTACCTGCAGTTTGCAGATCCCAGCCTGCTCCATAACCCTCACTTAACAAAGTGTTCCCTAAACACTTGGCATCTCCAGCTGGGTAAATAAAGCACATGTAGCCAGGATTTTCCAGATCCTGGGGATGCTCAGGTGTTGGAATGTCCCTCCTCCCATCAGAGCCTTTCTAAGTCAACCCCCAGCACCTCTCAACTGTTGGGAACTGCAGGGGTTCAGCAGGGAGAGCCGGAATTCCACAGGGCTGGGGTACAGGGATGCATGGACAGCTGGGAGCCTTCACTTCCTGACATCCCAAATGCTCCCCCTCCCACTCACAAATGAGGGTTTGCAGTTATGTGCTCAAGGTCCTACATGGGAATTAGTGGAAGAGATGAGAACATCAAGCAGGAATCACAACTTCCAAGAGCAGCCAGGCCCAAAAACTCCACATGGCATCACCTTGTACAGGATTAAATGGGACACAGAGTCAGGGAAGGGAAGAGGCAAAGGGATCCAAAGCTTCCCCTCTCTTTTCTCCATCAAAAGCTGTGGAACTCAGCAAGGCAGACCCAGTGCTATTGCACAGTTAGTGCTGCTCACTTGCCAGCTGGAAGGAGACACAAGTTTCATGGGTCAGAACTCTTAAGTAACGCTCCAGTTTCCAACTCCCATCTCCTGAGATGCACAAACACCATCCAACTCACTGTGGACATAATTTCCTTTTCGTGTTTCTCTATTTTCAAATTACTGAGCAATATAAATGCTTTTAGCAGCCATTTCCACATGCTTGATGTACTCCACAGTCTCTAAAAAGATTTCCTAATAACCCAAGCTTATCTAAATCACTTTTTGTTGGTGTTGTTAACATGCAGAAGTTAAGCAGTTGATTAAAGAGGAAACAACTGCTGGGTGTCTGATATGAAATGAGCTTCCACTTCTAAAAGGATGGAGTGAATTCCTGTCCATATCAGAAAAGAAGTGGGCAGCAGGTTTTTTGTGGTCTCCACAGAGAGAGGCAGCCAGGGGGGATCGTTGCAGTGTTGGCTCCTGGCACTTTGTTCTCCTTTCCCTTTCCACTCTAAGGTCAGAGAACAGCTCCCTTTATAAAGTATGATGAGTTCATACTTGCCTGGTACAATTATAAATACATAATATATTAAACCATAGAATCATTTAGCTTGAAAAAGCCCTCTCAGACCAACAAGTCCAACCCTAAACCATGTCCCCAAGTGCCACATCCACATGGCTGTCAAGTAATGAAGAGTTTATCCTGTCAATTTATTGCTTATAACCATTTCTGACATATAATATATGCTGCTGTTATTCATATTGCATAGAGTCCATTATCCTACCATGGGGAAAACTCTGCAAATACAGAATTATAAACAGATTGGGAGTTTTTGGAGCAATGACTCCCAGTCATTCCCATGGATTCGTATCCACTTTCTGTTTAATGTTAACTCTTGGCTGACTTCAGGTGTTCAGAGCAACCTGTGCCAACAGAAAGCAGGGATTTGGGGGACTAGATGTTTAACCACAAGGAAAAGAGGGAAGGCAAAGATGATGACAACATATTTAAAGGGTTAAGTGGCACAGGGAACAGTCAGGAAAATGCTGCTTCATTGCCTGGATCATATCTGTGTAATGGCCACAGGGAAAACACAGGGGAGACTTGGCAGCACTTGTAGCTCTTCCTTGCACCTTTTAAAGCCTTTGAACCCAAAACACTCTGCAGAGCCCATCACACTTGAGTTCCAGGCACAGCTCCATCATGGAATTACTTCACCTGGAGTTACAGGCACAGCAGCCATCAAAGGCAAATCACTTTTCCACTGCATCGTGTTTTCTTGTTGATAAAAAGATCAGAGATTTAACCCAACTTTTTATTTTCCTTAATCTCACACTCACGTGTAGTTTGAGAATTAGAGGAAGGTTTAGTGCCAGTATTATCGTGACAGATCTCAGCCTAACTTCCAGGCATCCTGTATATGAAAGAAACCAGAAATCTTTTATGATACCGGAGACATTTAGACAGCTGACACTTGCACATCCTCAGGAATATACAATCATCATCACTTCAGGCAGTCATGCTTTTCAGGCAGTAAACTATGATTTGCCTTCACTAAACCATGATTTGCCTTGTTCTTCACCTGCAACAGTAATTTAATCCACTTCACTCAATTTAGCAACAGCTTTCTAAAAAGAAGAGCTGGGAACCCAGGTTATTAATTAAGAAAAGAGTTTGAACTTGTACTGGAGAGGGAAAGTAATCCTAAGGAGTTGCACAACATTATTCAAAATTTCAAGTATCTAAACTACAAGCTCTACAATGGTGGGGAAAAGTAATTTGGGTATAAAAATATTCCAAGGACAGCAAATATTCAATGTACACACAAAACATGTACAAACACGTAACAAGATGATGAGATTAGGCACTTTGGAGTCAAAGACTCCACAGAGAGATGATAACTCCCCCAATATTAATTTAGCCTTATTTTTATACCTTTATGTCTGATGTTAATTTTACTGACAGTTAATACACTAAGATTTGCATATCACAAAGCAGAGAGGAAGGGGAAGCACTGCACAAATGACACATGGTTGTTTAAAATTCCTGGAGTAATGCCAGGGTGAAATCCCTGACTCCTTTTCCCTTTGTCAAAAGGTGATATTTCTGTGAAATTTTAGGGGAACCCCAAGAACTTTTGTTCACTTGTGACGACTGAAGTGTGGAATTTCGGGGCATGCCACATGATCGCTCCAAATAAATGATATCAAAACATGGGAGATAGGGATGAGCTTCACATGGAGTTTTGGGGGTTGTCCAGTACCAACATGTCCTGGAAAACCAATGGTTCACATCTCACTGCCAACTCCTGCTAAGCAAAACAAGTCCTGTAAGCTGAAAGAGCAGAGGAAGCTGCTGAAGTGTCACCTTGAGCAGGTCCATCCCTGCTCCCCCATCACAGATTCCTGCTTTGCCCTCACCCCAAATCCTGGCCGTGCCTGGAGCTGCACTGAATATTTGGGAGGAAAACAAAGAAAATAGGAATTGACTTGCAAATGGGTGTTTGGGAAGGAAATGGGTTCTCTCTGAGTTACAGCAGGTGACAAGGTGCCAGAGCTCATGAGTTGTGCAGTGCACAGTCACACCAGAGGAAACACAGGGGTTTTAGCCCAAACAAAACACTGCCACCCTGCTTGCTGGGGATGGAACTTAAATTAACACCTGAATATTTAGGGATGGGGGCACAGCCACCCCCAGTTTGATACAAGATGGAACAGGGATACCCCACACCAGCACAGGGTAAATCCAGACCCCTCTGGGACACAGGGAACCTGCCACAGGGACACTGCAGTGTCACCCTGCTCAGTCCCAGACTGCAACTGGTCCAGGCAGAGGAAAATCTGAACTAATGAGCTCCCCTGCACCCAACTTGCTCCCCCAAGCAGCCATTCACCGAGTATTCCTGCTCTGCATCCTTTAGTAACCCTATTATCCACGTTTTCCCATTGTCTGGAGTTGCAGCCGCTCCGTTCCTCCCAACAATGAAAACCAGACTGCACTGTGGTACCTTTCTTGACATTTTAACACCCACCCCTTTTCCTTTCTCTCCAAAGAAAGGGCAGAACAGAGTTCAAAAAATAAAATTAAATAAAAAAAATCCCCCTATCTCGGGTTCTGACCCTGAGCTCTGATCTGCCTGGGCAGTCCCACAGCCCCAGAGGCTAAATGATCTGTCAGAGAGAAAGAACTAAATACATGTCTGTGGACTAAGCTTTTATTTCACAGTTAATTAATTAATATTTCCATAAACATATACACCTCTCTTCCCAAAGTTCTGGAAGTCAGCACATTTTTTCACCGCAGACTGTTGTAGCTCCTTTTTCTCTCTCTCTCTCTCCCCCCCCCCCCCCTTCAAACTTTATAATAAAAAGCCCCAAAAGTTCACATAATGTCTGGCTATTGTTTCTCTAAAGAGGAATTCTCCTCCCCGCCTCCTCCTTTCTCTGTATCTCTGAGGCACCACATGGCACAATAAGAGCCCTTTCATGTTCAAGACTCAGAGTCGTTGCTGTGGTAACTCACCCAGCCTCACCGAGTATCCAAATAAATAGTGAAAATTAAAAAATCAGAGACCCACTGGGTCTGGCTGCAATCTTATCTTCCCCACCATGGCTTCGAGGGACGCTAAGAAGCCAAATAATAACCTTTTGCCCAGATTAGTCACCTAAAAGTGTCGATTATTGGAGACAGAAGGACATTTGTGCTGTTCCAACAAGTATTTGGCTGAGACGGGAGCACAAAGACAGGGAAGACGCAATGCAGAGCACAAGTAGCCAGTGGCATCAGGATTCTGGTGGGGAGTTTTTAACCACTTGCAGACAGATTTCTCCCCCCCTCCCTCTCTCTGTAACAGCTTTGGGTCTGGGGAAAGCTTTTGAAGGATTTTATCTAGCGGGCAATAAGTGTCATTAATTGCTACCTTGCAGGAAATGCTGCTACAAAGAGAAAGCCATGCTTTCCCTACGAAGAAAAAAAAAAAAATCGGGATTTTTTTTTTTTTTCTCCCCTCCCTCTACGTGCCGAGACAAGCCACCGCTTGAGGCCCCCAAGTATCTGCTATTATCAGTTAAGTCACGTCTAGTGCCAGGCAAAAGGTCATTTCAGGTCATTCTGGAGATGAAAGGAAGGGGTAATGTATGTGAGAATGCCTGAACTGGCAAGCAAAGAGAAAAAAAAGGGCGAGGGGGTGAGAGAGAAAAAAGGGAGGAAGGAAAAAGGATGCGAGACGAGGAAGAGAAGGATAGAAAGAGGGAGGGAGAAGATGAGAGGATGATATCAGACTAAAAAGGAATGTTCTTCTTGCCAGGAAACAAATAAAAGACTGCATCGCAGCACCTCTGCTGACACACTGTGAACTTGATTCCTCATCAAATAAAAAGGCTGCCACGTTTTTCCGGGGTCATCTTTTTAATTCATTCCTTCAATTAGGTTTTTCTGGTTCTTTCCCCCCCCTCCACCTTAACTGCTGAGAAAGGCAAATGCTTAAGGGAGACAAGACTATCCATTGTCTGGGGTGTCTGCTTCAGCTTCCTTTGTCTGGGAATTATAAGAGAGAGGTAGAGGCTGCTTGCCTTTTTTTTTTTTAATGCATTAAAAAAAAAAATCAATTTTGCATTTAGCTGTGAAAAATAAAATATCACGATGCTCCAGCAGACAGCCCAACCTTCCTCCATTTGCCTTTTCTCACTTCTCCCCCTTCCACTTCTCAGCAACCCCCCCTCCCTCCACGAGGTAGTAGTCGGGTAAAATTTTCACTCGAGCCCATCAGTCATTCCTGAATCCATTCCAAGGTTCCCCCTCCGCCCCGACTCCTTCCACCTCCCCCTGCTCCCAGCCCCGGCTCTGCTTGTCTAACAAATCATTTTTGTAGGACAAGCCTGGCTCATGTGGATTGCACACCCAGCCCCGGCTCTGCCGGCAGGGGAGGAAGAGCTCGAGCGCATTTTTGTGGTGTTGTTCCTTTATTTGTAAAAACATTCCCGGTCTGGGATCCCCTTCTCCTCCTCCCTGCTCCCCCCTGGCCACTCCAGTGTCAAGCTGGCCACACTGGTTCTGCCTGGAGCTTCATGTTGGGAATTACATCACATGGAATTCTCCTTCTCTCAGCCTGGTGGGATCCCTTTGTTGCACTGCAGCCTCATCCAGCCCCGTAAAAAAACCATCATCTTTGTGCTTTATCCCTCAAAATGTGCTTTATTCCTCAAAATCCCTCCATGCATGCAAAAGGTGCTGCTGTTCCCCTCTCCATGGATTCAGTGCTTCCTAAGGCTTGGGAGAAGGGAAAATTACCTGGGGGACCACCAGAGATGTCTTTCTTAGCAGCAGGACACTGTGTTTATTGGGCTGGGGAGGGGAGGGTGGGTGTTAAACTACCTGCAGGTTTTAGAGGAGCTGTTGAGAGTCTGGATGGGCACAGCTACAGCACAGAACAGTCGAGGATGGAAGGGACCTCTGGAATTGTTTTAGTCCAAGCCCACCTGCCAAGGCACACAGAGCTGTGCCACCCCACATGGCTGTTTTGAACAGCACAAGCTCTGTAAAACCACAGTTCTTAGTAAAATAGCTCTGGACCTGCAGAGAAACAACCCAGGTGAAGCCTCTGGAAGCTGCTGATAATGGTGATATTCCCAGCCAAGGCTGATCCAGAGGGTTTTCCTTGGTTATTGTTCTGGCAGCCATTTGAACCAACAATTAAAACTCATTTCAAGGTTTTGTAGTCAAAGTCCTCTGAGAGCCCAAGTGACTCTGTGGCTGGAGCTGTGCAAGACCAAGGTTTAAGTCCCACACCTAATTAAGTGGGATGAATTAGGTTCACTCTCTCCTGCTGATGGTTCTTCATTGACAATAAATTACCCTGTGCATTTTTTTCATTCAGTCATGCTAAATTTCCAGCAGACACACTACTCTTCCTCATTTGTCACTTTTATTATAGCACTACCTTAGACTCAGAGTTGCAGACACTTAATCAGTCCTGCTGAGCTGTTATGTCTCTTTGCAACTTGCTGCAGCTCTGGAGAAGATTCCTACACGATTCAGAACCTTCACTAGAAAACCTTGGCACTCTCACTTGCCTATTTATTTCCTCCTGCTGGAATTTAAATGGCAAAAGTGCCATTTGCCCCCTAAGAGCTCATTGCCAAACAAAAAATCACTCCCTGCTTTGCTTAGATGTCAACTCCTGGAGTACAGGGACAAAACAAACTCAAATATCCCTTCTTGACCCCAAAATCACTCCAAATGCAGAGATTTTTCCTCACATGCTGCTGTTTCTCCAGCCCTCCAAAGGGTTAAAGCCATGGGGTGTTTGCAGATGAAGATGGAGGTGTGAGAGCACCAGTTGGGAACTGAGCAGTAAGGAAGGCAAGAGCTGGGATGGTGGGAAGGGGATTTTGCAGTGGGCTGAACAACCCTAAATGCAATTTTCTGTCAAGGAAGATAAAAGCCACAGTGGATTTTAGTGGCCTGACAGCGCCCCACACCAAAGGTGTGTGATACCCACAGGGCTGTGCCACCAGTGAGGCTCATTCCACACATCCCTGGTTCCTTTGCCACTCCCAGAATTACAAGGACAGCAAATCTCCAGGTCCTGCTGACCACCACTGCTTTGGGCTGGGAGTGCAACCCAAGCTCCAGCTGAGAAGTAGCCTGAATATTGGGGGATGGTGAACAACACCTGAATTTTTAACTAAAAATTAAAGTTTTCAGCCAAAACCCAGGGCAGGGGGGAAAAAAAAAAAAAGTATTTTGGCTCACATCTCAGTGCTAAGGAAACAAAGGTAAATATTATTAATTATTAGAAGCAGGTAGGCAAAAACACCAGCAGTGGAGGATAAAAATAAAATCCCCAGCTATGGTTCAGTCCAAGTCTGGCTCTGGCAATGCAAGAACAACAACAACAGCAGCAATGTAATTTAGTGAGCACATGGTGACCCCCACCAGCCCTTGGAGCTCCCAGAAAGCCACGCAAGAGGCAGGGAAATGCAAAACAAGAGCTGATGCACAGCAGTTCCACAACTTCAGGCACAAAAAAGAAGAGAAAAATGATGATTTAGAACAAGTGGTTTCTTATTTTCGGTACGAGGCACCTGGAATTTGCTCACCAAGGGGTTCAGGAGAAAAAAAATCCAAGTGGAAAAACATCTGCTGAGGGACAATCTGGGTCTTATGATCCTGAGGGGGAGAGTGGGGCTGGACTACAGGGCATCCTCTCCAATCTGAGGAGTATAAAGCCATGTTCAACTCCAGCTTAACGTGGCCACCTTTGGAACAGTCAAGTGAAATCATAGAATGGGTTGGGAGGGACATTGAAGATCCTCTCATCCCACCCCCTGCCATGGGCAGGGACATCTCCCACTAGCCCAGGTTGCTCCAACCTGGCCTTGGACACTTCCAGGGATGGGGCAGCCACAGCTTCTCTGGGCAACCTGTGCCAGGGCCTCCCACACTCACAGCCAAGAATTTCCTCCTAATATCCAACCTAAACCTACTTTCTTTCAGTTTGAAGCCATTCCCTCTTGCCCTGTCACTCCATGGTGCCACATGAGACACCAACCCCTCAGAGCAGCTCTTGGTATGACTTTACTTGGGGTTTTGTTTTTTTTTTTCCTCCTCAAATGAGAATTAAACAGAGCAGCACAGACCTCACACAGCATTTGTTTATCGTACCTAACAGGGAGTGAATATCAGAGACTTCTAAAGCAAAGAACTTCCAGCCAAATTAAAAATGTAAATATATTTCTGATATCCGTTTCAGGTTCCATCCCCCCCCCCAGCCCCACTTCCTGAAAATTAGTGTCTAAGCCTCTGCCACCAGATTTCCAAGATAGCTTCCTGTAATAGGACTGGAGGCATATGCCATCAGCACCTGAATATTACTTTGTTGTTAGGGACCAGCCATATGTTTCCTATTTTAAAAAATTACTTTATATCACAGGAAGCCACTTTTTCTAGCAACAATAGCAGAGGTTCTTGTAACTGTTTCACCCATAGAGGGGAAAAATAATGACTAACCACCCACTATAACAGCTTTGTCAAAGTCACAAGTGGAACTTGGGGGTTTTTTTTCAGGCTTCATATTCAACAAATCTTATGTTCTGATTAATTTATTCAGTGAAACGGTGCTGTTGCAAGAGCAGCCAGGGGAAATTAAAAGACTTCAGGATATGAACAACATGTTGGAATAGTGTCAGCTTCCTCAGTCACTGTGCCTGAAACTAAACCTCAGCTTTATATAGGGACAGAACACTTGGAATCTTGGCAGAGGGTTTGGCTCTTTGACAAGGAGACACCTCTCCATCATGAAAACTGAGAGCCAGTCACTCAACATCGAATTTCCAAACCCATATTAAAGGCAGTTTCTGATGCTACACACAACCATAACACGGAGTGTCTGCAGTGGGAGGCGGGTGGGAGTTTGCCAGAATTATGTTACGTTTCTCGTTTGTAAAGGAAACTTTCTTTCAAACAACATTATTCGCTGCGACAGTGATTTTCCCCCTGGAAAACATCCTGAGTACTTTTCCATGGGATAGACCACTGCATCATCCCATGTCTGAGACAGGAGAGGGACCAAAGTGCCTCCCAGACAGAGAGGGACCAAGAAATCCTGCAATTGCAGCTCCTAAGGCACCACGACATCTTATTTCTGGAACCCAAACCATTTGGGTTTGCGACTACAATATTTAGTATTTGATTTCTAGCAGGAACAAGAAAAAAAAAATAAGAAATTTGTCTTCCTCAGAAGCTCTTCTGGAAAAGCTCCACATCCCATTCCTCCTTTGCCAGCTGGCCAAGCAGCCAGAAACATGGCAGCAGGCAGCAGTTGCTTGTGGGTATTTATTGAGGTAGACATTTGATGCGTCTCTTGACAGAAATCAAAAGTGTCCAAAGTTTTAAGGAAAAGCACCAACAATAAGCAAAGCTTTCCAGAGATGGAGGGTTCAATAATTCAGGGTTATTCTGACAGTGGCAGGTACATCTGCTTTACAAGGAGAACGATATCCAAGCTCTGCTCTGTGAGAAACAACTTGAGTTCCCTCCTCTCTGTTTCAGCTGGGATTTTTCAATCCCAGTGTCAGAAAATTCCCAGTTCAGGCCCAGCAGAGCCCTAAAGCTGGTTCAGGTTGTCACAACGTGGACTTGAATTCGAGCTGAAATCTCACAGTATTTTTGGGAAAATGAAAATATTTACAAACCCTGCCTTGTTCCAAATGTAACCATTTCAGGTTTCATACTCCAATCTAAAGTTCCTCCTGAGGAGTGAAGTACTGCTCGTTGAGCAAAACTCTGGCACATGCTGTAATTCATACTGGACTCATAGGAATTTCAGCAGGACAGAGTCAGACTCAAGACAGGCAGAGCTCAGGGGGAAAGGATGAGTTTTCTCAAGATAATTCAATGTTTCTAGTCCCAGATGAAACCCCACGACTCCCAGACACGTGAAAACCAGCAAATACTTAAGGTTAATTTATTTTTTTTTTTTTTTTGTCCAAGCAGATATTTTGGACAAAGCTCCTGGTTGGCTGTGGGTGTGTGGAGTGGTTCAAAGTGCCATCTGCACTGGAGACAGTAATGGGATGTGATGGGAGCGCAGACACAACACGGCGGAGGCGGCTCTGCCTCACCCCCACCATTGTCTTCCAGCCTCTGGGAGCTCTGCCTGCATCTGGCAGAAAAGTTGATCAACTTGGGGTAGCTAATCAGGCTGCTGCAATTTCCGGCCCTTTCTTTCCCAGATTCCTCAGATCAAAGTTCAAGTCCCAGAATTATTATTCCCCCGAATGCTTAATGAGCTCCAACCGAGGGACACCAAAGGCAGAGCTAAAACATTGACCGTGCACTTCATTGAGTTTGGCCAATGTGGCTAAAAACAAGAGGGTGGGATCCATGGCATGCAAAATCACAATATACAGATTTGGATTTTAATCCAATTAAGATTCCTACACAGGAGCAGGGACACACACACAAAAAAAAAATGAGGCTTTGGTGGCTTTGTAAAGCAATGTCTGCTTTCCTCCTTGCTCTGCCCATATTAAAATATTTGCAAAGGTAGAACTGGCCTTGTCGTCAATCGTTTCTAAGGAGCTCTCTTTGGGGAGAACAGCAGAGCCCCACAAGCACAAAAGCTTCCTTGAAGACTAAAGTTCAGGATGTTGAAATGCAAAAGTCAGATTTTTGCCAGGAGGCACGATTTCTGAAGCCAGATGATTCCACCTCAGATTAAGTTATTGAAGATCTTTGCATGCAGAAACATTTCTTTGTTCTGGCAAGCACTCCCCGAGTTCTCTACTCGCAAACGTGACCCCAAGGAAAGGCAGCCAAGATTCTTTTGCCTTATCAGGTCAGAATGTTCAGGGCCCAATTATTTTAATAGTTACAGAAAAAAAGAAAAAAAAAAAAAAGAAAAAATCACCCTGACAATGGTTCAGTACACCAGTGAGAATAGTATTGAGGGACTTAACAAGTCACTCACTCTAACATCTGGCATGTTCTTTCGAGAAGACTAAACACATGGAGAGCCTTGCTGCAAAAGTCAATGGAAAGGAATGATAATTGCTCATTAGAATGCCTCCTCCACAGGTTATTTTTAACTTCCCCTACTCTTTCTAATCACAGTGCACGCATCAGATGCTACTGAAAAGGGTCAGTGCACAGGTTTCTCCTCTCCAAAAACACGCCTGTGACAAAGCCCTTTCAGGAAGCTCAACATTCACATGCTACACCCGTGGCACCTGTTCTGTTTGGGCCCCTCCTTGCAGTCCAAAAACAAAATAGTCCCAAAGCCCCACACCCTCAGCCTTCCACATTGCAAAGGCACTGAATGTAAAAATGGAGGGCTTTGTTTGAACCTGTGGTGCAGACAATTGTTTTCCCTCTCCCTCAGCACTAAGGTGCCCAAATGCAGAGATGTGAGACACGGGGAACAAGGACAGAGTTTTATACCAGGAGCTTGGTGTCAACAGAGCAGTAAAGCAGAAGTCACTAAGTGTCAAATGAAGCAAAACAGTTATTTATCTATTTTTGGAGGAAGTAAAATTCTGGCTGAATTTCCAGGGTGTGTTTAACCTTCTGATTTCAAGACTGGGGGCTACAGGTCTTTAAAATCACTGTTAACAGAGCAGACCCGTGAGGAGAGACAGCAAATTGGTCAGGAAATATTGGGCTGCATCAGCCTGGCTTGGCAGGGACCCCTCTGCATCCTCTGCCTTTCAGGCAGAGCAATGCAAAGACAACTCAGCCCAACCCTGCCTCAGTGACTTCAGATCTCTTTGCTGAGCCCATCACCATAGAATCTGAGCCTTTGTAAACTACACAAAAACTATTTGCATGGGTCACCCCACTTCCTCTCAACCTAGTTACATGAAACTTTTCTTCTTCGGTTTTTTTTTCCTTCTTTTTTTTTTTTTTTTTAATGGGGGTTCAGCAGAGCATTTGGAAAAAGGGGGGGATTCTTTGTGATGTAACATCAAAGGCTGCACACAAGGAATCTTGTTCTGAAGCCTCTCACCAGGAAAAGCCAAACGAATTAAAAGCTCACATCAGACAGTCAGAAGACAGCAAAGGCAATGGACCTGGAGGCACAAGGAAAGCTTAAATCCAACAGTTTATGGCCTGGACTGGGGAGGTTGTGTCCTTATTTAAGGCTTTTTAAAGCAGCAAAAAGCTGTTTGAAGAGGAACTGAAGGACATGCTCATAATGGGCTGTAATTTGTTTGTTTATCTGTCTGTTTTTAATGAAGGAACCACAGAGCCTACTGGAGAACACTGGAGTTTCACTTCTGTCATTGTCCCAGCCATTCTCCAAGAGCGCTGCCACCACATCAAACAGCTGCCAGAGCTCCCTAGGAATGGGCCTTAAAACACGTTTCAGAGCACTGAGCCCTGGGGGAAGGCAGTGGCCAGACGAAAATCTTGGAATCTCCTGGAATGCAAATCTTCTTTCAGCAGCCAGCCCCGGCCCTGACAGTAGCATCCCTCACGCCTCCTGCTCCAACCTGCCCCCAGACCACCCTGGGAGGATAAATTGCAGGCAGAGGGATTTGAGAGCAGGCATAGAAGGGCTTTTCAGCCTTGATAAGTGGAGCGAAGCTGCCAACAAACCCGGCCACCTGCGCCGCGGCCACCGCGATGCTCCGCTCCAGCTGCCCCCCAAACCTCCAGCACACACAGCCCTCTGCGGCTGCAAGGGCACACTTGGGCCAAAGACAGGGCAAGGATTTGGAGGTGAAAGCCTGCAGCTCCCAGGATCCATCCAGATCCAAGCCATCTAGTGTCTGTTCCCAGCTGCCAGGCGTGAGATCCGCACCGCGCTCCTTTGGCGCTTTTCCTTCCCCACTTGTGGCAGTTCCTCACTCCATCCAGGAATGTGTTCTCCACTAGCACCGGGTTTTGCCACACTGGTTTGCTTCTGTATCCAGCAAACTACACAGGAGTGCCCAAGAGGAATTAACCTCCCTCCTGGGTCAAGTTTTCCTCCAAGGCCACGCTGACTTTTCCCTGCCACATCCACAGTGCAACACTGACCTCCTGTGGCTGCCACTCCTCAGCCCCGGCCCACAGCAACTCTGCTCTTCTCCCCACCCAGCTGAGCAATATTTACATTATTCTGAGCAAAACAGGCTGAAAAACACCCCTCTCTGCCCTTCAGTCTGCTCGTGTGACCATCCATGTGTTTATCAGCAGAGAGAGGATGAAGGAAAATTTGCCTTTGCTCCACTCCTGCCATCAGTCCCAAAGAAAACCAACCTTTAGGACGTCCAGCTACTCCCTTCAGTGGGAAAAAGACACCTATTCCTACAAAATAAGGCTCGTGCTGTGCAGGGTTCTTGTGAAATCACCTACATACACTTGGATTCCACCCATCCATTCCACTACCAGTGGCAATGGTAAAGTGATTTCTGTTTTTTTCTCATGATTGCCTAAATTCAAACAGAAGTGGCATCTTGCCTGTGTTGCAAGGGGGTCTTGGGGAAATGAGGGTGTCCAGTCATTCCCACAGATACCACTCTGAGCAACAGAGTGGGAAGTGCAGGTTATTCAGGTGCAGGTTTTACAGTTGTCCCAGCACTCAACAACTTCCACAGTGTGTTTTCCCCTCCTGCAAGTTTATGTTCTTATACCACAGGCAGTATGAGAATCCCTTCTGGGAGACAAAGGTGGGTTGTCCAGGAGTTTCCACCTGAGAAATCCTGCAGGAATCAGTACAGCTCAGAGCCCACAGAAGCCAGGAATCCCACAGCAAATTCAAGTGCTTCTAGAAGGTCACCACAGTGAAGACTTTTAAAAATCTAAGTCCTACTCAAAAAAATTTGCAAGACAAGTGCCTCAGCTCTCTGAGAGCCCCAAATGAAGAGGGCTCTGGGAGCACCTTGCAGCAGGAAGATGACAGCAGATCCCTCTGGGAATTTCTCCATTTAGGGCTATGCTAAGCCTGGCTACAGAACAAGGAGCTCAGGTACCCTCTGGGATGCTCAGCAGCACCCAGCCCTGTCTTGTCTGAGTCCCAGGAGCCACACTCATGATCCCATAATCCCAGTTTGACTGTCCACAGAGCCTGTGATCTCTAGATACCAAATATTTTAGATTTCTCTTTAAAACAGTGCAGCATTGGAAGATTTTACACTGAACAGCAGCAACAAACCCCTCAAAGACAAACAGCTGCCTCCTAAATGGGAAGTCAGCAGGGGCCAAGGTGTCACACAGAGTGAAATTGCACCTCTTGGGTTCTCTGGGGGACCCCAAAACCTGCCAAAGTCCTTCAGATCCAGCTTGGAAGGTGTGCAGAGGCTACACTCAGACAAGAGCTGTAACTTGCCACAGTGAAAGGACACTTTCTCTGTCGTGCCAGCAGGAAGCAGGAGGGAAGCAGGAACTCCTGCCCTTGCCAGAAGCTGTTAATCAGTTGGGTTCTGCCCCTGCACAGAACAGTGGCTCCTGCTGAGCTGAGAATTATAAACCTACATTTTCACTCCCACCTGCCCCCATCTTGCCCCCCATTTTGAACACTGGGTTGTAAATGATGCATAACCCTTCTGGGCCTTCTGCCTGGGCACAGAAACTTTCCCATATCAAGGGAATTAAAAACTAGGTTACACAGACTTGTCACTCCAGCAAGTTCCTTAAAGCAGATGCAAGAGACTTTTATTTTTTTGGTCACTTCTCATCAGAGATTCATGACAAGATTCCCTGCAAAGGCTGGGGGTGTTAGACCACAGCTGAGAGGGGCTTGTGGTGGTCCATCCAGACAGCCACCTCCATGTGTTTAACAGGGTCCTTATCCAACAGCCACCAGCCCTTCCAGAGATTATCAGGGAACAGCCTTAAAATGATGTAAGAGATTAAACTGCCAGGACAGCTGAGCACACACGTTCCTTACCCTGAATGCCTGATCCTGAACTGAGCATACTGTAGCTCCATTGCCTCTAAGGAAGCTGGATGGCAATGCTGGTGTTGGGATATGAAGGATCCCAAAGTACAAAAGGTCACCACATGGGGCATCTCCTCTGCCAGCCACATGGAATCCCAGAATGGTTTGGGTTGGAAGGAAACTAAAAGCTCATCTCATCCCACCCCCTGCCATGGGCAGGGACACCTTCCACCAGCCCAGGTTGCTCCAAGCCCCATCCAACCTGGCCTTGGACACTGCCAGGGATCCAGGGGCAGCCACAGCTTCTCTGGGCAACCTGTGCCAGGGCCTCCCCACCCTCACAGGGAGGAATTTCTTCCGTATAAACAACTTAAATTTCCTGCCTTTCAGCTTGAAGCCATTGTCCCTTGTTCTGTCACCCCAGTTCTGATGAGCAGTCCCTCCCTGTAGCCCCTTCAGACACTGGAAGCTGCTGTGAGGTCTCCACACAACCTTCTCTTCTCCAGGCTGAACAGTCCCAGCTCTCTCAGAGGAGGTGCCCCAGTCCCACTTTGTGGCCTCCTCTGGACTTGCTCCAACAGTTCCACATCTTTCTTAATGCTGGGGAGCTCAGAACTGTGCACAGTGTTCCGGGTGGGGTCTCACAAGAGCAGGATAAAATTTATCCATATTATTTAAGGACAAGATAGAAGCAATCAGAACATTTTTTCTCCTAAGAAAGCACATGGCACACATGTCACTGCTCCACAATTCAGTGCATGTGTGCAGTGAGGAGACACTGGCAGGAGAAATGCACAGCTAAAGGCAGAGAAAAGCAGAGAGACACGCCGTGACATGTTATCATTAGGGAGTCATAATTTCCTTCCTGTAGTCATACAACAGCTGTCAGTAACATCTTGAACACAGACCATGTATTAGAATACCATAGCAAATGCCTTTTCAGGCAGAAGAAAGAGAGGGCATGTTAACTGGGTGAATAGCAGGAAGAATATTTTGACAGCTTGAATGCATTAACCTCCCCAGAGAACACCCACAACCTCTGCTAGAACTTGGCTTGGTGACACCTTCCCCAGGCTGGCTGGGGAATGAGGGATCCAGCAGCTCCAGCTCAGGCATCCCCAGAGCCATCAGCTGTCCAGGGGCACGTTTGGTGGGCAGGGGAGATGCTCTCAGCCATGGTCACCTCTGGGGTCCATCTCTGCATCCCCAGCTTTGCACTCTCAGCTTGGATTCTCCAGGGCCAAAGTGGATGTTGGACACAGGGTGGGTGTTCTGCCTTGTGGAGAGAGGGAATGATGGCCCAGGCTGACCTGTATCCTCCAGCCTTGCCTTCTGAAGGCATTTTTTACCTTCTAGCTATGACTCTCAACCAGCATGAGGTCCCTCCAAACATGGTCCAATTGCCATTTCAAACCTAAGAAATAATTCAGCCTAAGTAACCACATTCCTTATGGCTTCTGCCTCAATCAAGAGCTTGAGAAATATCTTTGTGAGAAAGCTCCACATCCCCTCCTCACCAGGAATCCACCTTCTCACAGCAATAAGATCAGGCAACACATTTTAAGGACATATTTTCCTCACATGGATTAGATCCTCGAGGGTTACTGTAACAGGACCATGTCCAGACACCTTGAGTGTTTGCCATAAGCAGTTTATTTAAGGCAGCCTGATTATTAAAGCTTCCAGTGCAGCTTTTCCAGGAGCAGTGGTTCTCATTACAGGCAGGCTGCAACAACTCATCAATCTTGGGCAAAAGATAATTAATCAGCACCCAGAGCCATTTTTGCAAATATAAAGCCTGGCTGAAACAAACCAAAATAAAGGGGGGTGGTGGAGGGGAGCCCATGACAGAGCTGTTGGCACTTGCCAACTCCTCTTGATTAAACTTATTTTCACCTCCAGGTGCATACACAGGATGAGTTTTGTTAATTAAACCTGCCAGTCACCTCATTATGCATTCAATTAAAAAAAGCCTGATGCCTTGATTTTATGCAGCTGGCAGGCTGTGCAGTGACAGGCCATGTTGTTATAGTGCACAAGTTCTAATGGGGAAAGGAGCTCCAAAATATGCCAAAGTGTGAGATTTGCTAATTGGACATCCTCTTGGTGGTTTGTCTCCCCCCCTTTTTTTTTATATATATATATTTTATTTTTTTTTTCCAGGCTATAATGGATGGGTTGTTTATCAGAAAAGTGGAAGTGGAGACAGAGAGAGTGGAAGAGCTTGTTCATCTCATTTGGAAACCCAGAGAGATGCTCAGAATATTCATGATAGACTCTGGCAAGGTTAAGAGATGAGGAGAGTGGCACCTAGATGCCATGGTGATGAATGCTGTGTGAATAGATTAGACAGAGGCCCTGAAGCTTCTGTAAAATTGTGGGGGTTTAATTTAGATGAAAGATGGCCTTTATTCTTGAGGCACCACGCTGGGAGTCGGCAGAGCCGGATGCAGCTCCTGGCTCTGCTACAAACTCCTTGCATGACCTTGAATAAATCCCAGAGGACCATGCTTTAAAGGTGGCTACAGTTACATCCTTCAAGTGGCAACCCTCAGCCACCCCTGGCTACCTCATCTATCCACCAGCAGCTGCAGGCTGTTGATGCCCAGCTCCCTAAGAACAGGCAGTATCTCCTCTTAGACCCTGCAGGATCCTTTACAAAGGATCTCCCAGCTCAGAGGACAGACAGCACCAAGACCTGAAGCATTTGTGACAAAGGAATTTGTGATTCCACGCAGCAGCTTTGCAGTTACCTCACACTGACATTTCTGAGGCTGCTTCGTGCTGGCCACAGATCTGAGCAATGACCTACAGCAGAGGTGACCCATCTGTCGTGCTCTGAGGCTGAGAATTTGGGGGGTTTTCCACTGTTTCTGTTGTTTTCTGCAAGTTTGCAGCTTTCCACAGAGCTGAGACAAGATGTGTCCTATCCCAGTGTTAGTGTGGTAATCACATCTCTCCATCTCAGGCCACCCTCCAAGTCCTTGGGAAAATCTGGGAACATTATTTAATGCATATACCAGTCAAGGAATTGCCTTCAGACACTGGCAATAGCTCAGATTTCCTCTTTTTGGTTTGTTTGGTTTTTGTTGTTTGTTTGTTTTAAAGATTGTGACTTTTCACATCTTCCCTGCAGTTCTCCAGTGTGTAACTGGATATTTTGTGACTGCAGAGGAATAAACCAGATATTCTAAGTTACCCCTCTGTCCTAGAGCTGACTGTAAGTGTGAGGAGCTGAACTTTGACCAAAGAGATCCCTTGAGTCTTGTATGTTTGATCAGCCCATGAGACAGAGAGGGTGTTGTTATTATTATTGTAACCTTCTTTGCTATCTGGTTTCATGCCCCCTGCAACTGCTGGAAGCAGCTTCACCAGGAGGTTTAAGGACAAAAAAACCAAACACTTGGTAAATCCCAACAGATAAATGCTGAGTGACCTGAGTCCCATTGTCCACCAATATAAGAGACTTGGTCCAAATCCAGAATGACTGTTCCAGACTCCAGTTAAATGCAAATCAAGAGTCTCTTCCCCTGTGGATTTGTTTATTTTTCCTGTTAGCAGCTGTGTTCCTAGCAGCAAAACCAGCAAGGCAATTTGGGGTTGGCAGGAGCTGTTACAGCTGATCTGAATTTTACTTTTTTTTTTTTACACTTTCATTGAGAAATACTTTGTCAGAACTGGGAAGAAAAAAAAAAAAAAGCTGTGGAGGATGTTGGGTCAGATATTCTCTGCTGGGATCAAACCACAGGCTGGATCATGGAGACACTGAGCCCATCCAGTCAAATGACCTTGGATTGAGGCTGTTATTTGGAAAGACCAGGTTGGATGGGGCTTGGAGCAACCTGGGGTCATGGAAGGTGTCCCTGCCCATGGCAGGGGGTTGGAATGAGATGAGGTTTAAGGTCCTTTCCAACCCAAACCATTCTGGGATTCCATGAAAATGCCACATTTAGGCTCAGATCTGTTTTCTGACCCAGACTTGGACTGGAGTCTTTCCCACCCCAGGTGAGAACTTGGCCCCCTGGGCCAAGAAATATCATTTCCCTGTGAAAGTTCTCTAAAAATCACAGCTGGGCCTTACATCTGAATAGAAGAAAGTGATGAAACCACAGATTTTTTTTTTTCCTAAGCAACCTGTCCTTCTTGAATTCCATCCAACAACAGAAGCATCACCTTTTCCAACAGATGATTTGCAATTCCACCCATGTGAGAGCAGTTTATTAACACAACCAGAGACCAGCAGCTACAGCCAAACAATGGTAAAACAGGACAAAACTTCCTGTCCCTCTTCAAACTTCCAGTCCAGCAAAACAGCCCCTGACTGCAGGGATTTTCTCACACAGAGGTTACACCAGGTTAAAACTAAATTTGCCACCTCAAAGGGAATTCAAAGAGAACATAAAATAACAGATATTCCAAAAGAAGCTGGAAAAGCCTTTTCCCACCCTATCAGTGTAACTGCTGCTACCTTCTATTCACATGCACTTGCAAGGATAAAACAGAAAAAGAAAATAATAGGTCTACAGGTAATGGCTTTCTTTCCCAACCTAGAAAAGAAGAACAGTTTGCATTTTTATAGCTCCTTCCATCCAGAGACCTCCTAGAAAATATTGTCATTTTCCAAGCTGTTTTCTTTCAATGAATGTGCCCTGTTCAGTCACCACTTCTTCCAATAACTGATGATGCTTGAGCTGTTTCTGTGTGAGAACCACCTCTTCTCTGTGTACATCCCACATACAATTGGTGCTCAAACAGCCAGAAGGCAAAACAGAAACCAGGGACTCCGAGCTGCCTTAGATAAATTGAATTAAAGCACAGCAAACTCCAGGCTCAATACATTGTGTACCCACTAGATGGGGCAAAAAAGCTATATTCTGATTAAAACGCTCCTTTCAGAGTTTCACCTGCCCCTGACCAGTGTAAGAATGACAAACAAGCTGCCACTGATCTCCCCTGGGCCATCCAAAGAGAAACTCAAAGTTGCTGACACACTGGGATGGTCCTTTCTCAAAATCTCCCCAGAAAACACTTGGAGGATAAAGTTCAGGTGGGTTTTTCAGGCTGGAATCCCAGTGCCAATGGCACTCTGATCCAAATCCCACCACCCCAGACCAGCTCAGCACATAGAAACCAAGTATCTACAGGTACATTCATCTCATGTCTCTCCTCCAAGCAATCCCTGCAGTGCACATTAGATCCCAGTACAGACCAAAATAGTGTCAGCAATTTGCTGTAAGCACATACCAAGAGGAGCTTTCTAGTCACCACAGCCTCCTCTCCACACCCAGGATTACCAGCTGATAAATTAAATTCTCCCACCTCAAAAGGCTTCTTCTCTTCTCTGTGCTCTACGAGACCATGGTACAAGAAGCAAAATAAAACTTGGTGAAGCTCCAGGAAAAATAAAACAAAACAAAACAAAAAAAACACCTCAGTTTGACTGGGAACTTCCACTCCCTGGAACCAGGGAGATCTGACTGAGCAAAAGAGCTGCTGTGCCCCTGGAGCTGTTTTTAGAGCCTGATCACCCAATTATTGTGATACCCAACACTTGTGCAAAGCCTGACACAGGAGTTAACATTTTGCTTCGTGTCTTTGCCCCCCTCCTCCTGCAGGGATTCATCCATGAGACTTCCTGAAAACACACAGAAAGAGCACAGAAAAGCCTGATTGAGCCCCCCAAAAAACGAGTCAGCTCAGTGGAATCCTGTACAACTGAAATGTAGCTGCTCCTGACCAGAGGATGCTGAGGTCTGACCAGAGATAATTTTAAGGCAGGGAATAAGAATCTCCAGGCTGGATGCTACTCCCAGACTGAAGCAGAGCACAGATGGGTGCAATCAGTTCATTTCCTTTGCCTTGCCTTGGTGCCTTGGGTTTCTTATTTCCATGCTGAGAACTCTGGTGCCACTCCAGAGATGGGAAATTCGTTGCTAACAAGCCTCAGCCCTTCCTCCCCCCCTGTCAGAGCACCTTGCACTCCTCCAAGAGGCTCATGATCCCATTCCAACTGAACATACTAATGCAGGCCCATTAAAGGTCTCAGGTCATGTCTGCAAACCTCATCTTCGATCACACATCACACACTTGGCCACAGACTGGACCTTGATTCATTTTTCCCCCACTCCTTGTTTTGTAATAAATAATTGCCAGGCTTTCAAGGAGGAGGATAAATGGAAACAAGTCATTTGAGGTCTGCATTAAAATCAAGTGCTCTCATCTCTCTTTACCTGACCTGCTGGAAACTTCCTTCCAAATCAATAGCTGAGAGCAGCAGGGTGCACACTAAAGAGCACTGAGAAAACCACCTTTGTCTGGGGAGAACAGGAAGAAATTCCACATTTGAACACCCATGGAGAACTTTTGCCAAGCAAAAGCAACTGCACCTCAGCACAGAGACAGATAAAATTTCAGCAGAGCAACTCCCAGTCTTCTGAGGACAGGAGTGGCAAACATTTCTGTACAATATTCAGAATGCAGCCCCTTCAGCAGAGTGAAGTGAGGGAAGCTGATCCCAATTCATGTCTGGCTTCCTTATGGTGTCACATCCAGAGCTGAGGGAGGAAGACAGGCATCTGTCTGTATGTGCTGTAAGGATGTCTGCTCTTGTACAGCCCATCTGCCACAAAAACCGTGTGTTTGGATGTGTTGGAAGTTTTGGATTTGTCAAAGAGGTGCCCAAATATTGTGAAGAAAGGAGTGAAGTCTTGCAGCAATAAAGCAGAACTTCCATATAAGCCATACTTTGGAATATTTCTGTAGGAATATTGCTGGTCTGAGACTCCAGAAAAAAAGCTCAGGAACAGCAAAAGCAGGGGAAAAGCCACTATTGGTCACACTGTGATTAAGTAGCTTCAACCTCCTTATTCATCCCAGTGAGAAATAATTGTCTGGAGTTTTCATGATTTTTCTACCACTATGTGGTTTTTCTTCACAGCAAAAATTAGAAACAGGGGCTGGAACACAACAGCTGATGGAAAACCTCATCACTCCATCTCTTGCCTAAAAGAAGTCAGGGTATACAATTATATTTTAGATTTAACAGCTCTGGGACAGACCTTGATCCTGCCATTGTTTCCAGGCTGGTTTAAACTCCACGGATTGGAGTGTGGAAGCACAGGCAGGACCTTGCCCTCTTGGGAGAAATCTCTGTTTCCTGACATGGATTTTTTGTTCATAAAAGAAGTCAAAATATCACTGTCTCAGGGCAACTGCTCCTCTGTGAGCTCAGCCATAGGGTTGACAAACTGGCCACGATTATCTCGTGTTGTTCAGTGCACAAAAACAGGGACAAAAGTCAAAAATGGTGTGGGGAATTATTTGATTATTGCAGAAACTCTTAGGAAAGGGGAAAAGAGAGGGAGGGCAAACTAAAGCTGCTCAGATGAGGCTCTTGCATACAGAGGAAATACAGTATTATCAGCCAACACAAGAGGGAAGTGCAGCACCAAAATCCAGCCTTTTGCAGGGAAAGAGCAACAGGCTTTGGTCTGGTCTGTGCTCACACCCTGGGACACGAGGGGCAGGAAGGAGATGGGACATTTCCACCCCCCCTTGTACTGATAATAAGTGCTGGGTACTGGGGATAATGAGCTTTCAGTCTGTACTTTGAACACAGCCACAACAATTCTCCATCTTAATGATGCTACAGAATAATTCAAAAACTCTTTGTCAAACAAAATTTTTAAAAATTATTTATTTTTTGGTTGTACTGAGGATTTCTGCAGGATGCCTCGGAATTGCCAGAAAACTCAGGGGAGAACTGTGCTCCAGGAACTCCAGGAGTTCTCAGAAGACTCTTTCTCAGAGGAGGAAAGTCCCTAATGCTTCATTACCACGAAGCAGCACAGTCTGTCTGCACAGGGTGATGCTGGATTTACAGATGACTGGTTTGGTGGCCACCACACCTCCTGTCCCCTTCCTGAGCGGGTCTGTCCTTCTCTGGGACGCTCCAGAGACCATCTCCTCCGTCAAACAGCAGTTCACCCCTCACTTCTCACTCCCCCAGGGCTGGTTTTATCTCTGTGGAACACTCTGGATTCCAGCAGGGCCAGGGGCCATCCCCACAAACCCCTGGGAAACAGGAATGCAGCCCAGGAGGAGGAAGCTCAAAGCCTTCCCCCAGACTCCGTGTGCTTTCAGATGAGATGTACACAGCCTGCAAACGCTCCCCGGAGTCAAACAGAACGAGAAACAGATGGGAAATGATTTGCAAACAGGAACTCTTTTCTTCCCTTGTTTGCCTCCCTTGTTTTGTTTATCCCTCAAAATCCTCACAAGGAGCACAAGCAGGATGATACAACTGCACAAGGGCAGCTTCATCCCAGCAGAGCTGCAGGAGCAGAACCACAAAGCACTGACAGAGCAATGCATTTATTTTTAAGGGGTGTGTTGGGTAAGGCACCGAGTCTTACCTTGGGCTCCAGCCCAGCAAATGCTGATCCAGGGGCTTCATTTCCTTGCTGGGAATCCAACGAGCAAAGCTGAACACGTGTGTGCACTTTTAGGACCGTGGTCTTGACCAGTAAATCTCAATTATTCTTTGTTTTGCAGGAGGTTTGTGCTCAGCATTATTAGAAGACGTCAGTTTGGACTGGGTGTGTTTAACTCACCACATCACTCAGATAAAGAGCAGCTGAAATCCAAGCAATCCACGTAAATTTATGCTCCAAGTAGGAATGTGACATTGGAGAAAATGATTGCAAAGAGTTACACGTGGAGCCACAGACGGTGGAATTTAATTTCTCTATCTTTCAGCCCTTCATCTAATGAAGATTTAAATATGAAATAAATTGCAGGCACTTCCAGCTGAAGCAGGATGTTGGATGATGTTCATTCATATTGAAATTACATCTTTAAGTTCCTCTCAAGCTACATAAATGTATAATGTTAAATCTATAACAGACACACACAGACATGTAAAATAACCCTCTTCTCTAATAAAAAGATGTGCATTATTAAAGTGCTGTTTTCCAGAAAAAATTCTTTGCAGAAGCATTAAAAATTGGTCTCCTATGCATGTTTGATGGCTACATTAGCAATATTTTTTTTTTCAGATTTTGGCCTTATTGCTGTTTTATTATTTCTGTTTCAATTAACTTTGTGGAACTCGATTGATCATTTCCACTTCTGTTTGGAAGCACTTTCATTCTGTGCTCCATTCAAAGGCTGCAGTTGTATCCAAAGAGAGGAAAGTTAAAAAGCAAAAACTAACTAAAGAAAAACGAGAAAAGGAACCAAAGCAATTCTTAGCATCACTCCTCTGATTTTAGTTGGTTAATTCCTGTCTTTGAGACTAAACAAAATCATCCATCCTGGTATTATTTCAAACAATTCTACAAAGGAATTAGGAAGATTTCAAGCGACCACAAACACCCCCTTCTTCCTTTCCTTTTCAATATTCTACCAAACAAAAGCATTTTTCCTTGAGGGGTTTTAACAAGGGCCCAGGAATGCAGCTAAACAAATCCCAGCAAAAATAATAATTACAACCAAAGCAAAAGTCAAAGAGAAAGGGCTTTGCAGAAAGGGCTGCAGACTTTGCACAACCTCCTGCAGATCAGCATATTTTACTGTGTGGGGGAGTGGGGGAAATCCCAGCAGCTTTCTGTTGTGTCACGTTATTCCTTGGCTCATTCCCCAGCAAATAAATAATCATGGCAATAAACTGGATTCATACAAGTGCAGCAGGAACAGAATCCAAGAGATAAGACAGCCAAGGATCAAGATGTTTCCTGCACATGGGCTGGAAGTTGGGGGCCTGTTAATGATGGGAGTCTTTTTGTGCTCAACTGTTCTTCCACTCACAGAGACCAGGCTCAGAGAGGGCAGAACCAGCTAAACCAGGCTTCTCCAGCCCAGAATAAGTGGATTTTGTGCTGATTTACCAGTGGTTTTAGTTAAATCCCACCTGTGTTACTGGGCAGGGAGGGGCAGTGTTGTTCAGAGCACTCTGGAGTTCCCCCACCCTGGGCTGCTGCTTCAACAAGTCTGCAGGAGAAATTAAAAGGAGTATTTGCTGAATGCAACTAATTTCATCTATATATGTGAAAGAGCTCAGCTCTGCACACTTAGGAGAGGGTGAAATCTCTCTTTGCAAAGCCTCAGCTGCTCCCAGCTCCCAGGGCCATGCCTTGTTCAGTTTTTAATGACCCATGAAAGGCCATCCTGCTAAAGCTGCCCAGGGAAGCTGCCATCCCTCCTCACAGCATCCCCTACTGCCTTCTAACCAAAAATAGCTCCAAACATTTTAAAATACATGTGTTATCTTGTTTTTCTTTCACTTGCAGGCTCAGCAAGTTGTCCCCTGCCCTGGAATATCTGAAGGACACTTTAGCTCTTGTCTTATTCCTGCTTGGCTCCACAGCTCCGTGCCCAAATAGAGGGATTCTGATGAAATTAAAGTGATTTTTCTTTTCAAATGAGGAAAATACATTTTAAATTTGAAGGAAATCTGAGCTAGAAAAGCAAATTCTCCTGTGCCCATGGCCCAACACCCTGCTACAACATCCAGCACGAACCCACCCCACAGTTCCACAGCAGAATTTGGAGTTACAACCCCAAGGCAATAAAAGCTGGAGATGGATAAAAAAAATCCCTGGTCCTTCAGGAGTGCTCTGCAGCCCTAATAACTCTCCCAGAGCCCAAACCTCATGGCAGAGGTTTGAGGGGAGGTGAGAAAGTCCTTTCACAGCCTTCTGGACAAAGTGCAGGATCCCGTTCCACAAACCAGCTGCTCTTTCTATTTTTAAACTCTCAGGAGGGACTCAAATATTGCAGTGATGAGAGGAGAGGAGGCTCATGGAAGTACCTTGGCAGATGGATGCTTAGCAAAGGAAGGGAACTATCCCTGTGGGATGGGACTAGGGATAAATGCTCCTTCCAACCCCGTTGTCCAGCCCAAACAGGTAAAATAGCTGGACAAAGGTGTTTGAGGCTTTAAGGAATGTTGTTCTTCCACTTTCAGCAAGGCTCAGCAGTTGTTCCCAACAGGAGCAGTTACCAGTGGCATAGCAAGTGGGCTGGGATTTGCTGTTTCTTTAGTCTTAGCTTTGTAAAAACTCTGACTAATAATTTTGCCTCCCTTTTCATGCTGGTTTGAACCAAGTGTGAGGCAGCTGTTCATTTTTCTCAGCGATAAATCACCGTTTCTTGACACTTGGAAACTCAGGAGACTGGGAAAAAAAAAAAAAGAAAAGAAGGGGGGACAAGTGCTGAGGGTGGAGTCAGTTTTATTTTTAATTATTTAGCACCCTCAGCTGCTCAGCCCCAAAGGCTGAGTGTTGACACCACTTCAACATGCAGGGAAATAGCTGGAGGATGGATTTGCCAAGGATGGATAAGGGATGAGGGGCTGGAGCCCTCTCTCCCCCACGGGCCTGAAGTTGCCATGTGGAATATCTGAGTGTGTAAAATGCCTTAAGCACGCAAATTATTGCAAGATCGGGCCCAAAGTCTAGGAAACAGCAATCCTGCCTTCATTGTTCAGCCTGGGCTCAATGTTTGCCTCATGGCAGACTCCTTTCTCTCCTCCCTGGGAGCAGGAGGGAGCAGGGACAGCCTTCCCTTTGCTCCTCCTGGCCCAGGAGGGGCTTTGCATCCTGCCCCTGTCCCTCCCTCCCTCCCCGCTGGGGCAGCACCGCAATTCAACTGGTAATAATTCAAAAGCAGAGTCTGGAACAAGGACTTTCTGAAGGCATCTGACCCCTTCTTTTTTTATGGGAGGAGGAAAGCAAACCCCCCAGCTCCGTTTCCTGCTGTTGTGCTGGTTATTCCAGAATATTTCCATTGTCAGGGAGCAAACCCTTTGCATGCCAGCAAAGAGGGAGCATCAGGCTGGGAAGAGGGCTAAATTTGTATCAAATTCCTCAGGAGTCTGACCTCTTCCTATTGAAGCCTACAGGAACACTCCCACTCACTGTCCAGCATCAGGTTTTTAAACACTCCCCCCTCAATTAATTCCGTGTTGCATTGAAGGAAGTGATAAAAATAATCCCCTCAAAATGCATTTTCCTGTAGGTAAAAGGATAATATTTTGAGTTCAAAATAGTAGGGGAGCAGAGAGGGCACAGGGAAGGCTTTTGCTGGTGCCCTGAATCAGGAAAATGATGAGCAGCAGTAAGTGGGCACACACAAATATCCAGGATCAGGCCACAACAGCCATGTGAAAAATAAGAAAACAACAAGTTTTCTGTAAAACTCTGACAGCATTTTAAATAAACTGAATATCACAGATTTCACACAGGGCCAATCCTTTCATAGATTCCCATTTTTTCACTAAAATTATTGTTAATTTGGGCGATGGCAACACAGTTTTCTACACATTTGCTCTTTTAAAAATTTGCTTTCTGCTTTCACTCTCTTTCCCTATTTGCTCAGTAAGACAGCTTTCATTTTCAGCTTCCCATCAAAAAAAGAAGAGGTGGGAGGAACCTTTATTTCCAGGCACATATTTGATTGTTGAGGGGGAAAAAAAAGGAATTGCTTCCCAATGAAAGTGTTTCCATGTAAAGAAGTCGCTGCAGCAACTCATCTGACCAACAACACTTCAAAATTGCAACTTCTATAATGTGGATTTAGGTGTTTTGAAGTGATTCTATGAAGCTGTCACGGCTACAGGGAAGAGATTCCCATGTGGGCAAAGACCCTGGGAGCCACTTCCATAGCAAATTACATTTTTATTGTTATTTCCTGATTGAGAAATACAGCTGGAGCACAAAAACATGCCCGAGCTGGGCACAGTGAGTTAAGTCAAAACACAGCCACCCTCACAGATTTCTGTTGGCTGCAGATCCCTCTGCATTGATCACATTCCCCTGGGAATTGCCTGCAGTGCTTGGCTGGGAGGTGGGAAGGTGGGACTGGTGTTAATTTGGGATTTTCATCTTCCCCTTTGACAGGTCCAGTAAGTTCATGGTGCTCCAGCACAGCTGGAATGAGTTCATGGGGGACAAACACTTCTGGGGGCTCTGGCAATCCACGTTCCCGTGCAAATATTGTTATTAATAACCCTTAAGTCTCCTCCTCTGTTAAAATGGAAGAGCTGGGGGTCAGAGAAGGTTCCAGGGAGACCTGAGAGCCCCTTCCAGGGCCTAAAGGGGCTCCAGGAGAGCTGGAGAGGGACTGGGGACAAGGGATGGAGGGACAGGACACAGGGAATGGCTTCCCACTGCCACAGGGCAGGGAGAGATGGGAGATTGGGAAGAAATCCTTCCCTGGCAGTTTGGTGAGGCCCTGGCACAGGTCGCCCCATCCCTGGAAGTGTCCAAGGCCAGGATGGACAACCTGGGACAGTGGAAGGTGTCCCTGCCCATGGCAAAGGCTTGGAATGAGATGATCTTTTAATTCCCTTCTAACCCAAACCAGTCTGGGATTCTAAGTGATGACAGAGCCCTTGAAAGCCCCAATTTGCCCATTTTTGCTCTTTCTCCTGGTGCAGGTTGGTCAGCATCACACTGAGAGGTTTCCCTAAAAAGTTTAAAAACTGTAACTAACTAACTAAATAAATAGAAATAGGAATAGAAAATATAGATAAACAAATAGAAAATATAATAAATAAATAGAAGTAATAATATCAATAATAAAAATTAGAAAATGAAATA